>JAOTOM010002142.1:47500-91964 GCA_034440615.1 Ashinkailepas kermadecensis
TTTTGCACGACTTTGTTCCTGTTTTACTGCAGTGAATTCACTCACATAATTGACATTTCATCCTTTCATGTTTTTAGATGTTCTTAGACATTGCATATGTAAGACGGCTTACATTTTCAATACGGAGTTTCATGCGGTTGCCATGCGGCCCAACTACACGAGACATCCAGCCGCCGCGACCGGAAACCCGTGGCAGGTGCGGATAAATTTGTGAAAAGCTACTTAAACACGAAGCCTACTCGTCGCCGATACGCCCACACACTGTCAATAGCGGCCACTTGGAGCTGCCGCGAATGCAAGCAGCGACTTCCGCCCAGCCACAGAGTATCAGCCTGACCCAGTGGCCTAGAAGCAGCCGCCGCTCTGGACAGCCGGAAACCGCCAACCGCCAATCAGCGGCCAGCAGTCACCAGTCACCAGTCACCAGTCACCAGCGTCACCAGCCGGCACCATCAGCCACCAGCCAAGCCACAGGGCACAAAGAGCCTGACGTGCGTTGCCTGACGTCTGGGGCCGGTCGCTCCCAGGGGCGGGCCATTTATAAGCGCCACCCCGGGGGAAGTCGGGACACACCACCCGAGGCAGCCGCCGGAGGCAGACCACCCAAGGCAGTCACCGAAGGCAGACCACCCAAGAGCGCCGCCGGGAGCAGACCACCCGAGGAGTCGTCGTGGGCAGACCACCCAAGATGGTCGGAAGCACACTGCCCTAGAACAGTCGAGCCGTGTGAAGTGCAGTGAATGTGGACAATGGGTTAAACTGTGAACTTCGCTCGCGTGCGGGTCGACTGGGCCACCCCTGCCAGACAGCGAGAACGAAGCTGACAGCGCGAAATGTGAGTGAACTATAGCAAGGAGTGGCAATGTATCCCGTCACCCATCATGCAAACCATGTGACCCGTCCACCACCGGTCGTTTTGTATATGTGATGGCCCCAGCCAAGGGGGGGGGGAGAGTAGCCGTTTGTCCCGGGAAGGGTAAAGTGGAGGAGCAAATTATGACGAACAAGGTTCTTATGGAGCATAGTTTCAAGGTTGGTGAATGATACCTGAATGTTTATCGTTTAGAAACGCATGGTTCAAGGTCGCTGTGCATGATACATGAATGTTTATAAGTTTAGAAATGAAATGGTATAAATGAATACATAACAACGCACGCACATTACTGATAAGAGTTTAGGTGACGGGGAACCACTTGGTTCCGGGAAGCCGTAAATGAGGAGGGCAGGTCTTCTGGCTCACTACGGTGAATCTCTCTCTCTCTCTCTCTCTCTCTCTCTCTCTCTCTCTCTCTCTCTCTCTCTCTCTCTCTCTATCTCTATCTCTATCTCTATCTCTATCTCTATCTCTATCTCTATCTCTATCTCTATCTCTATCTCTATCTCTATCTCTATCTCTATCTCTATCTCTATCTCTATCTCTATCTCTATCTCTATCTCTATCTCTATCTCTATCTCTATCTCTCTATCTCTATCTCTATCTCTATCTCTATCTCTATCTCTATCTCTATCTCTATCTCTATCTCTCTCTCTCTCTCTCTCTCTCTCTCTCTCTCTCTCTCTCTCTCTCTCTCTCTCTCTCTCTCTCTCTCTCTCTCTCTCTCTCTCTCTCTCTCTCTCTCTCTCTCTCTCTCTCTCTCGCTCGCTCTCTCTACCTCGCTCTCCAATCACACGCCAAACACCTGCTCCCCAAATCAACATGTCACCCGGTCGAAGGCGCCGAATCGAGAGTCCCTGACCTTGGGAAGTGATGCGGCAAATAACCGCTAGCTGAGGATGAACTCGTAAATTCTCCCCGGGCACTGGATCACTAAACCATAGCACCACGTGTCTACGAGACTTCCATCTGCTTTAAATGGTGCGGGTAATAGTACCGACCAACTGAACCCAGGAGCTGATTATATATGGAACCGGGGATAACATTTCACTTAGAAAGGAATGAATGGACTTGAGACTCAAGTTAATTATAGAGGACCCTGTGGTCCGTTGTGTGCGTTTTATGTCACGCCGAGATATGCCGGAGACTTTTAAGCGAGTAAGTAGCAAACTATGACAACAAACAAATCCCGTGACCCGACACAAGGTCGCCCACGCTCCCTTGTATCGCCCTTTTGTCAATCGCATTGCGTCACGGTAACACAGAGCCCCTCAGCACATCACCGTTGCTAAAGGGAGCACGAAGTTGAAAGTTGACCTTGTAGTGTTGCTGACCCTGGTCGACCTAGCTTGATCCGAGACGCGGCAACTCCCTTTAAGTGCTACTACCAGATGAATAAGTCGTACATTCGCGGCATACATTTTCGCACCATATGTATGGCTATGAGAACTCCTCACCACTTCAAATGTCCATGAGATATCGCAAAGCAGTCACGGTGGGGAAATAACGTTACCATGAAATCGCTGGAAACTCGCCCTCAGGCTATGTACCTGTCAGTACATGTATTGCCCTTGAATGTTAAGGGTCGGGTAAACATTCGGAGGTCTAAATGGAACCTTCAGTTGGTGTCGTTAAGAAACGAACAGTGCACTGACCATTAAGTGGCCAAACGTACTAGGTGCGAATGAGGGATTTAGCAGGGAATTAATTCCGGATTCGTCCGTTACTTAATGTAAAGCTAGCCGGCAAGACAGGACAGGAAGAACCTGACTACCGTCTGTGACGGAAAACGTGAGACAAATTACGCAATTAGCGAGGAGACGGCCTGCAAGCCGCTCTTCCACGGGCGATAACTTCCATGGGCCCAAACGTGAGCCTCCGCCCTCTTCTCTTCGGGGGAGACGGAGGAGGGCTGATAGAAGACGGGAAAATGACGAAACACTGTTGGTTGAACCCTTGGGAAAGCGTGCCGGAAAGACTGGATAATTCACAAGGCAGCTGGTTCACTTGAGAAATTCTAGGCCGCAAAACCCTCCGGCCTGGTGCTCACAGAGCGCGGAAGGGCATCCCGAGGGTGGTCAGACCCGACGGGGTCCATGGGTAAGCTCGCAGGCAGCGGTACCCAATTTTGGGTCGGGATGAATCTGTGCGCACAGTTAGGTAACAGCCTAAAACGGCTAGGTCGGTATTCCTTCCCCGTCTCAGCTATTCCAGCAGGCCTGGGCCTCTCGATTACGGCACAGACAGGGGAGATGAAGTTTGGCGTTCCGTAAGCCCCCAAGGATAGGACAGGCAGGGGATTTGAGGGTCTCCCGACCATGACCCCAGGCAGGATAGGTTAGAAAGACGATAGGGGGCCATCCCGACCGATTTGTGGCCCAGGACCACCTGTGGGGGTGCCCGCCGATCGCAAGTTAGAGCATGCAAGTCCTGGCAAGGCGTTGACTCATTTAAAGTGTAGGTATGTCGGCCATTATTACTCAAGCCCAGCATAAGACCATCAGAAACTAACGGAATGTCGCAGCCCAGTGTCATCGAGCCTTGAAGGCAGTAAAGTAATAGTATATCATTCCCAACCAAAAGTGTCGCGTCAGCCGGTCACAGTTGTGGACCTAAGCAGGGGTAATTAACATTTAACTTTGGGCTAGAAAGCCCTGAGCAACGGTCAGAGAAAGTAAGACTTGCTGAATGCGCACATACCACTGGAAGGGAAATCGCGGGCCAAACATTTACATATGTCATTAATGGAGCGAACGTTCGGAATGAATGGGAATGCATGTGAGTGTACATGACCTAGCTAAGGGTACTTAAGGACCAGTGGGGGCTGTTTGGGGCCCGATGTGTGCATGAAGCTGTCAAAAACCCATCGTTGTCAAAATTTGACCCAGGATAATTACCTAGGCCCTCAATTTGCCAGTCCGGTGACCCGTGGGATTATTGCTGGTGGAGGACATGGAGGACAAATGGGGATTTTAAAACTTAAAGGGGCCCCGAAGCTGGACGAGGGCCGGTGACGGACGCCTTTCCAACTCCAATGTCCGCCCATTCTCTTATGACCCCCCCCCCCCCTAAGTCTCTCCAACCACGCGGCTCCTCTATCCCTGGCGCCACGACCAAGCTAGGTCACTCACGAATGGAAGTGGTGAAGTGAGAAACTTGACCTCGCTAAATATACATTTGTGTTAGGATAACGAGTTACGGGGCGCCGACAAGATGACAATACGACGAAGACATGATGATCTGACACGCTCAGACTGCATCTACTACAGCGTGGACATTGTCACACCGCTCGCTGTGGGCCGCCCCGGTTGGGGGTCGGCGGCACGCCGGAAGCGGGATCGGCGCGGGCCGGGGGAGCCGCCCGGCGCCCGTGAGCGTAGCGAGCGTGGCCGCCGGCCGGTGGCCGCGCGGAAACACCTGTCACAAGGTCGCTTCGACGTCAACACCACCGCAGTGGAGCGAAGACTAACTACAACTCAGACTCGAGACGACTGCAAGACAGACCAACCACTCCAAACTCTAACTGAGACTAAACTGACACCCAGACCAACCACTAAACCGAACCGACACCCATACCAACTCCTATTACCCCTCCCCATTTCCCCATCAATTCCTAATACCAACCACTCCCCCACCTACCAACCCTCTATTATCCCCCCCCCTTTTCCCCTACCAAGACAGGACCAGACCACCCCTCCCCCTCCCCTTCAAACCAACCACCACCCCTGCCTACCGCCACCCCACCTACCCCTCCCCATCCACCCCCCACACCGACCCTGCCCCCGACCTCGCCGCCCTACACATGCTTTTGTTTTATGTACACATTTGGTGTGAACTACGGGGTAATGGTACGTAGATGGATTCGTAAGATCATCAGCTAGTTTTAGGTACTTATTTCGAGGCTCTATCTCAAATTAATTAAGTGCACTGTCATTTGCTATCACTCCACTTTCTGCGAACTTTCACCTTTGAACTTCCTAGAGGTTAACTGGTCGACCAAAATAATGAAATCAGGTATGATTGAAGTTTTTCTTGTCTTACGCCACGCTGTTTTTTTGTGTCGTTTCACATTTTCAATTAGGAATGAAATTGGGACAAGACAAGACAACC
The DNA here is from genome assembly GCA_034440615.1 of Ashinkailepas kermadecensis. Lineage (NCBI taxonomy): Eukaryota > Metazoa > Arthropoda > Thecostraca > Neolepadidae > Ashinkailepas > Ashinkailepas kermadecensis. Next base: position 52,485 of record JAOTOM010002142.1, read on the forward strand.
TCAGATATGAAGGCTGACGAAATCGGAAATGTTCTCGCTAGACGATGGTTGAATCCCAAGCCGATCTCGGCGCAGACAGCTACAGCGATAGAACAACATTTGCTTGCCCTTATGTCAGTGGAGCGGGCATATTACAGGCTTCAGATATTATCGAGGAAGCATTGGATGCCAGCAGGCAAAGTGAATCATGTCACCAAGAGGGCAGATGTCTGAACGTGCATGCCCCGTCAGTGGCACTGGAGATCGTTTTTTCATTTAACGTAGCATCAGTAGACAACGTTTGAAAATAATTAACACAAAATACTTCTGCACTCTTTCCCCGTTTGCTGACGCCTCAGTGTTCATTCAATAATGACAACTATGGCGTTTAAATATGCACCTATCTCGTAAAACTGTAGGCAGGGGAGGATACATGGGGAGCACTGGGGGAATATGATCCCCATGAAGGATGACGCCCTTCACGTCGGGAAAAGGCACCTTTCCGGGAGGGCTCGAGGACAGCCCTCTCGATTTTTTTCTGCCGGATGCGTCCCTCCGAGTGGAAAAGGCGCCCTCTTGGAAATAAGGCCACTTCAGTGTGCTCTAGTACGCCCCCACGAGATTTTTCAGCCAGAGGCGCTGCTCTAGGTACTTTCGCAGTGGCACCCCTCCGAAGAAATGACGCCCCTCCGGACAAGTGCCCCGATGACAATTCCTGGATCCGCCCCTGTCTGCAGGATATCACGTTATCAACCTAGACGGATAAATGTTCACTAAAATCGAACATTATCAACATCCGCCTTATTTCCCCATCCCTTCCAGGCATGGGTGTAACCACGGTTTCGATTTTTTTTTTTTTTTTGGGGGGCAAACCAGGGACCCGGTAAGTTTGGACAGGACGCCCCAAGGTGTATTTCTTGGACAGGACAGAAGAAGTGTAGACCCCCCAAAATTGTATTTCAGCCACTTCTTTTTCAATGTCTGGTTTTGAGATTTGCCATTGCTAAAAATAATATTTTCCGGACAAAATGGGGAAACTTGCAGTATAAGGTGTTTCTTTAATGCTCTTCAAAATACCATGTTTATGAAGGTGACTAAGATGATGGGACCACTTATTTTCTGTGCAAATGATTTTTCTTTTCTTTTTGCAAAAAACAATTTGAACTTAAAAAACATAAACTAACCTAACCTAACCAAACATAACCCATTTGTTTGCTTAATGAAGGCAAATGCGCGTACAAGCTTTTCTTGTTATCACCTTAAAGCACAATAATACCGAAAAGTTTCCCAAAAAAATAAAGAAAAATTTGAAAAATGTAATTTTCTTAAAAAGCAGCTTAGGTTAGGTTAGGTTAGGTTAGGCTGGGTTAGGTTTCTTTCTTAATTTTGAGAATTTTCAGAACATAAATTGTTTGACATTTTCCTAATTGTATTTTGGGATTTTTTCTCTAAAGGTAGGTTAGGCTACGTTAGGTTAGGTGATGCTGCATTTTATTTTATTTTTTAACATTTATTTTTGTAGAATGCTACCTAACTCAAAGCACCTTTTTTGGCATAATTTTGCTCACACCCTGAAAACTGAGCATTTGCATAGAAAATAAGTGGTCCCATCATCTTAGTCACCTTCATAAACATGGTATTCCAAAGAAAAATTCAAAAAAAACAAAACAAAAAAAAACACCTGATACTACAAATTTACCACAAAATGTTCCGCCAAAATTAGCAATTTCCACTCCTTATCACTGCCTATGAACATCTAGCTTTCTGTCGTATGTGCTGGCACAATTTCGCAATCATCATCGAGCCATGCTGTAAGTACTATGTTAAACGCTGCCCTCTTGTAGCAGGAAAAACATAAAATATTGGACGATGGTTTCATTGCATTAAGTGTGGACATACAATAACCATGCCCATGTTTTTCTGTTTTGCGCGGACACATTTCGATGCAATGACAACCAGGGCGGATAAAGGGTGTGACACTGAGGGTATGTGCCCCCCACGTGAAAGTAGCAACCCTGACGCCGGGAAACGGCGCCTCTCTGAAAAGGTTCCTGTGTACTTCGCTTGAATTTTTCAGCCAGAGGCGCCTCTATAAATGAAAAAGTCATCCCCTTGGAAGGAAAGTCGCCCTTTCGGGAAGGGCTGAGTGCATCCCGCCCCCTCGAATTTTGCAGCCAGGGGTGCCCCTCCAGGTGCTTTCGCAGTGGCGCCGCTCCAAAGAAATGGCACCCCTCCAGACAAGTGCCCCCATAGCAATTCCTGGATCCACCCATGATTACAACATTGCTCTCTCGTGGTTATGAACTCAGGCTGGTGATAAAATTGTACGTATTCACGTGTGGCTTCTATTCCAAATTTGACAACTTCCGTTGAACCATTAAGAGGAAAGCGGACAATTTGAGGGGAAAAAAATTTCATATGTCCGGAACAGCAATGTAGCGGTGTAAATTAAAACCAGCGAAGAGAGCGCCGTCCGAACAGGTTATGACGGATTTCTTGGGGGAGCTCCTAGTCATATAGGATATGAGTGCCTGCTATCACAACGGCTGCAAACAAAAACAGATTTGATCTTCTTATTCCTATTACACTCAATCACTGTACACACACTGGACCTTCGACACCTGTGAAATTATTTCGATATCTCAACATTCTGATACCGTACGGTATCAGAACACGTCGAATGACACCCACATAATGCAAATTGAAGCCATACCGACGAAACGCGAGGTCATCGAAGAACTCAATCAAATTTTTTACCTTGACATGTCCCGGTTTGAAATGTTACTCGAGTGTTCACCACTGGTTATTGCTTGATACCAGAATTGGATGGGTTTGAGCGAAAACGAAAGAAAATTGAGCGGACCGGATGATCAGCTTGGCCTTTTCCCTTGAAAACAAATAATTCGATTGCTGAGCGTTTCGATACCGCATAACAAGCCACGTCGAATGACGCCCATTTGATGGAAATTGAAGCGATAGCAACCGAACCTCGTGTTCGGTCGATATCGCTTCAATATCGCCATCGAATAAATCAAGCTAACCTTTGGCCTAGAAGTTTGTCCTTGACATGCACCGGTCTGAAATTTTACACGATGGTTCAGCACAGGCTATTGCTAGTGATACTAGATTTGGGCAGGTTTGGGTGAAAAAGAAAAATGGGAGGCAACCGAAGAAACCGGTTTGCGTTAGACCTTGACCGTTAAGGTGGTAATGTGAGACCTATGTAGCTACCTCCAAAGTGTTCAGTGCAAGCAGAAGCATTTGTGGTAATTGATTCGAACGATCATAAACCCGTCGCTGAATGCCGATGATGCCAATACAAATACGCCTCTGGCGAACACATCGCTGAATACGAATACGAATACGACGTAAACTTGACGTGCTTGCTTAAGGCTGCCCATGGCTCCCCTCCATGGTCTTGAAAATATCCAAGGACACCCAGTCACGTTTGTTCAAGATATATCAATATATGTGCAGGGGATTGCAACCTAAGACTATAATGCAAATGTGTTGCGATAATGCAAATGTGTTGCCTGACAAAGTACACTTTTCCACCGAAGCGAAAACACAAGATAATCAAGGTTCATATTATTCAAGAATGATCTGGAAGCAGAAATTTCTAACGCTTGCTGATTTACCATTCACAGATTGTGTGACGACAGATAGCCTGTGAAGCCCGGATAGCCTGTGTGAAGCCTGTGACAGATAGTGTTGATTGGCTTGATCGGTTTCTAGTATTTGTGGTGATTCTCTCGCATATATATTTTCACTTTATAAGTGATTAAGTATAATTTTGCGGCGATCATACTCAGGTAGCTGAGGCTTGGGGAGGACACGGAAAACATTGAGGGGACAAATCGCCACTTCTCAGAAATTGGGGGACATGTCCCCCAGCCCCCCCCCCCCAGTGGTTACACCCATGCTTCCAGGTAAGCGCGCTGCTATGTATCGATACATCGCGACGAAACACATCTCTCACTTATAAATTGTTCACCAGCAGGTCGCAATAGGCAATAGTAGTTGAACTTACCGCCACTAGATGGCCCTGTCTTATCCATACGAGAACTTGGTTCCGCACGGCTCGCGGACGATTTTTATAAACAAACTCAGTGACAGCGATTGGAATCAGAAATCCTTATTTAACCAACACTTTTAGGCATGCGACCAATTCTTAGCGGGGTGGTCGATGTCTTAAAATCACAAGTAGGCATAGAAACAGCTTTTGCCCAGGGGCGGATCTAGAAATTGTCATGGGGGGGGGGGGGAAGCACATGTCCGGAGCGGCGCCACTTCGAAAGTACCTAGAGGGGCGCCGGGCGGCTTTACCTTCCGAAGGTCGCCTCTAGCTAAAAAATGGAGGGGGATGTACTCGAGTCTTCCCGCAGAGGCGCCTTTTCCTCTCGGAGGGGCGTCTCTTGCTGAAAAAGAAGAAAATTTGATGGGGTGAGGAGGGGAGTTCACTCGGGCCTTCTCGGAGGGGCGCCTTTCCTTCCAAGGAGGCGTCTTTTCCTCTCAGAGGGGCGCTTCTGGTTGAAAAGTTTGAAGGGTGCACTCGAGCCTTCCCAGAGGGACGCCTTTTCTCGGCCGGAGGGTCGCCTCCTTCCCATGGGGGAGGAACATAACCCAAATGTCCCTCCCTTGTATCCGCCCCTATTTTAGCCCCAAATATTCCGAACCGCATCCACGCATTTGTTCATTTACTTTATATTAATTACATGTCATAGTGACATGTAATACACATTGGCTGTTAAGCAACAACATTGACAAGTCACAACATTGAGCAATACATGATGACATTTACACATGACATACAACATATGTCATAGTTATTGGTGTGATAGTTTGAATGGTGACACTCGGTCCGACCCTCTCAGTCCGGCCCGGCAATGACACTGGAGATGCTTGTAACTTTGCAAAGTACCCCACGGTCATGAAATAAGAACCGACTTGCAACTGCATTCCTTACCAGTTGCATGTTTCAATTCAAGAGGTCTTTTCGGTTTCCCTCTCTCCTACATAATTTCCACATCGGCCATGATTTCGACTTTTGACGCTTTGATCCAGAACTGCACGGTCTTGCGGCGAGGAATATGAGCGTTGTACATGGGGTTTGACTATCAATTCCTCTTTGGTAGGATATGCTGGGATATACTGGGATTTATCGGCGAGCCTATTTAAAGTACGCATCACGTCATGTAGCAGCCGACTTCATTGCAAAGCATGAATTATTGCACCTGGTGCACTGGGTTGCGTGTGGAAAAGTTAGTTAGATGTGCCAAGAAGCAATTCAACACTCCTCCATGCCCGAGGGCATGGACTAACGATGAACTGTTTCCAAGCCCTCGCTCACGATCTGCCCAATGGAACGTTGTACTGGTTAAATATATCCTACAAGGCATGGGACACATTGTTAGCTCGCAACATACATTTTTAATTGTTCCTTCATTCTATGCTAAAGACAAAAACTGCATTCCATCTCTAGCCCTGATAAATGGTACATGATGACTGACGACATATGGTGAGGTGATTGGCGTATCTGCGAGTGAAAAGCGACATGAGTGACATTTATCATCTCTACTTTTAATGGAAACTTGTTGCGAGTGAGTTATCGGGTATTGTTCGGCAATTTTTGTGGTACTTGCCAGGTGTTCCGGATGTTTCCAATCACGCACACAAATGCCTCTGATGCGACGTCACAGCAAAATATGCCTGCGTCTTGGTACTATAGTGACTACTTGGAGAAATATGGTGATATATCTTTTTATTTCGTCAGTACACCTCGAGAAATTCCGGATAGATGGTGTGTGCTGCCAACGCCTGCGCCGCCGAGTAAGTGATTCCGGCTCATTTGGCCTACCTGAACACCTGCGAGATCTCTGTCTGCGCTTCCAGAGGAGACACAGCCGACTCAAAAACACAGCGACTGTCTGACGCGGGTGGGTGTCGGCGCCTTCAGAAGCTGGCACGGTCGGCGCCAACTGGACGGAGGAGACACAGCCTTCCAGAGGAGACGCAGCCGACTCGGAAACACAGCGACTGTGTGACGCGGGTGGGTGTCGGCGCCTTCAGAAGCTGGCACGGTCGGCGCCAACTGGACGGAGGAGACACAGCGACTGTGTGACGCGTGTGGGTGTCGGCGCCTTCAGAAGCTGGCACGGTCGGCGCAACTGGACGGAGGAGACACGCGACGCGGGTGGGTGTGGCTTCAGAAGCTGGCACGGTCGGCGCCAACTGGACGGAGGAGACACAGCGACTGTGTGACGCGGGTGGGTGTCGGCGCCTTCAGAAGCTGGCACGGTCGGCGCCAACTGGACGGAGGAGACACAGCGACTGTGTGACGCGGGTGGGTGTCGGCGCCTTCAGAAGCTGGCACGGTCGGCGCCAACAGGACGGATCAGCGGCGCGCCGAAGCCCATCCGATCGGAGGCTATTCTTTTATTTATATTAATTAGATTTCCACATGGAAGTCAAGTTTCGTGTACTAACGGCATGCTTCCTCGTGTGAGAATCGGAATTATCTGCAATTACCATAACGAGACAGTTATGGTGGATTAATATTTCATTGGAGGGGGGGGCTCCAAAATGCTTGAGTATTCATTAGTTAAATTGCAGCAGTTTTAAAAGGCATACTTGGGAAATTTGTCGGTTGTTTTTATGAAGCAATGCCAATTTTATCGGCCATTCATTGACACATGGATGCATTTCTTTGACAAATCGATCCTAACCAGAGACGTAGCGAAGGCAGGGTCAGTGAGGGCGGTCGCCCCCTCCTTGTGCTCAAACGGACCCCTGGTGCGGCCCGAAGGGCCGTGTTAGGGGCCCGTACTTAACCCTCTACGGGATCGCCATGGCAGAAATAGAAAGGTCAACAACACTTCTTATGGCTGTTATTAGGCCCCTAAGAATGTCTACAAGCCCTTAACCTACGGACCTTTCTGAATTTCTTTAGACCCTTACGAACGCATACTGTCCCTTACGAACATCTACGGACCTTTATGAAGCTTCCGGTCCCTTACGAGCGAGTACTGACCCTTACGAACGTCTACGGGCCTTACTAGCGTCTACGTCCTTGCGAACGTCCACGGGCCGCTACAGAATTATGCTGCACCTTACGAACGTCTACGGGCGCTTACGAATGCCTACGGATCTCTACGAATGCTTACGGGTCCTTGCAAACGTGTCCGTGCCCCTCAGCACGTCTGCGTGCCCTTACAAACGTGTGCCGGCCCCCACAGATGCGTGCGAGCCCGTACGATAGTCCACCGGCCCGTACGAGCGCTTACTTGCCCTTTATCGAATGTTGAATCGACGTCTTTTCCAATGAAGCTTTGACATCCTACATCTAGATGCATGCTCACTATTCAGGCGGTCTGTATTGGTTTATAACAGTGCCACGTTTGCCTACCATTTGAGGAAGGGACGGGGATTCGACGATGAGGATGAAAAAGAGAAAACTAATTTGATTAATTTGAAAGCGGCCGAAAACCGGTGACTCAAAAAATGTCTGCTGTAATCCGGGACCCACTGGCGAAATTTTCCCCACCCTTAAAAAAAAAATCCTAGCGGCGTCCATGATCCTATCAGTGTCGAATTCCAACATCAATTCCTCTGATGATCACATCAAACAGCCAAAGTGTTGCTGATGTAGTGGCTTGGATTTTGCAAAGCTTAGATCGACTCACCTCGTCTATATCATAAGCAAATAATGAGCGTTTCGGATGGGGTCAACAGGAAAGTTTCGACCACCAGCTTCTTGACAGGATGGGTCAGCTGACAACACTCTCACCCTCCCCCGTTCCATCCGCCGTTTGTGCACTGCTATCTGTTTCTTAAATACGTTCTTGTCTGGTGACCAGCCACTACTATCTACTATCCAATAGCACGCCATACAACTTGGATGCGCAAGTGCTGCCATCTGCCCGACAGGTGATGAAACTGCTGGCGGCGCGGTCGGCCCGCCTGACGGCTGTTCGGCACCGGCCGGCGGCCTCCCCGGCGCCGGCCGAAAGTGGACTCGTCCAGTCAAGAATCCCAGGAATGGTCCGGACGGCAGGTGCGGGCCCGCCGGCAGCCGACGTCGCTCCAGCACAGCCCGGCTCGGCGGCGCACCGCGCGCGCGCACCGCCAGCTGACTTGCGCGCAGCGGCCGCGCGCGCTGCGCGACGCCCCCATCGCGCGCCACGACCGTGTGCCGTAACCGTGCCGCTAATCCACACTCCGTTGCCGGCGGCGCCTTTGCACACATACCGTGACCTTTAACTTGGCCGTCGCCGTAGCGCCGGCGGGCGTGCCGCATTGCACGAGGGGGCGGAGGCGGCGTCACGCAACACATGCCCGCTGATCTGCCGCGGCCAAACGGGCCCAGATGGCGCGGGATAGCCGCCGGATTAGTGGCCGAGAGCGGCCGAGGACTGCACCAAGCCTGTGTCGACACCAGATGAAATGGGTCGCGGTGATTTGCGGAGATGGCTGCCCGGTAGTTTGCCAATAAGTGCGCTTCACTGCTCGCTGGTAATCGCCGCAATGATTCCAGGATCGCTAGAATAAAGTGAAGCAAACATCTGGTGCAGAAGTGAAGCACGCTGTCAAGTCCTCCCATCTCGAAGTGTGCGCACCACTGCGGATCGTGCTCTGCAACCCCGTTACCTTGCCATCCAACCACCTGGCCAGAACTACTGGTGTGGTTCAGCACTTTCCCCGGCGTAGGTGGGCACCCTTGGCCGCCGTCGCCGCGCCACCCCCTCCCTTCCGCGGCGGGGACGGTCGCATTCCAGGCCGATGCCCGTTTTTATGCGCCGGCCCGACTCAAGGCTAGCGACGTCGCGTCTGCGGCCGAGCCTTCGGCGCGCAGTGTCTGGTGCTCAGACGGCGACCCGAGACCCAGCCACGGCCCCGCCGATATCGCGGAGCGCCTGACCCGTGACCGTGCCCTCGGGCGACATGTCAGGTATGCGTGTCCACTGGGCGGGCCGGCGAGTCTGGACGCGGCCGGCTGCGACCGCGCTGCAGCCTCGGCGTGCCCTCTGAACTGGCGACGCTGCTGCCGCCTGGCGGCGCCATCCGGCAACCGGCGCCACAATGATGGCGGCGCGCGGGCAGACCGGCGGCGGAGTGCGCTGCCAATGACGTGATAAATCCGCGTCCAAACAGTGGTTCTGCGTGCGGGGTCGGTGATCAGTGCCGCGGGACGTCGGATGCTGCAGTCCACTGACTATGTGAGGCAAACTTGGCGGTGGCGCGCGTGCCGGGCACAGGCACAGTGGAGCGGGATTAATGGTCGTCACCTTTCACCTCGATCAGCTGAACGGTGAGTGCAATTTCCCAGCGATTGGTCCTCGGGCGGAGGTGATTTTTCGCAGGTCGCGACAGCCGGTTCCCTCCCACTGCCTCGTTTGCACGTTGTTTACAAAGTATGGAATTTGGACTGGTAGATTCCTCAGCTACTTCCAATTGCGCTGAGATTTGAGTTCTTGGAGGTACTGTTTCTCATCCAAGTATTGTTTTAATTGTAATGGAATGTACGACAGCCCAGTAGTGGCGTGCTCAGAACTAATCCAAGGGGAAGAGCGTCGTACTAGGTTATTTGAAGGGGCATGTTATTACTAAGTAATAGCCATTTCTTGTAGACGCCTGGCTTATGAATCAACGAGTTATGAATCATCGTGTAGTGATTTATGTTAAGCATCCTAGCGTAGCATGCAAAACTCGATGAGACTTGGTTAGGTTCAGATTCTTAAAAATCTCCGAATTACCAAATTTTTGTTTGGGCCAACAAATGCAGATTAATCATCACCTGATTTATTTTCTACCTTCGCCACTAAGATGAAGCGAATCACACGTCATCTACCTTTCCATCTTCGTATGATCCTTAAGTAGTATATTCCACAAAGACTAACTCGTTCGTACTGGAGCTAACCATTTCAGACTCACTTACTGCGTGTTTATGAAACAATTGCGCGAACAAAGTTCGTGAAGTCATGCCTACAGTGACCTTCACAATTGGTGACCCCTAAGCTGACTCAATCCAATTTCATATTTCGGCATGAGACGTTTGGAATACCCCTACCGATGCTTGGAAGCGTCGAACTTGATGCACTTGCCAACCTCACCCAGCGTTCTAGAACTGCCACGTGAAAGAAAATGTCGGTTGCATGCTATGCTAGATGTCTTGTCAAAGAGCGACGTAAGATCGGCCGGCGGGTATCAACAGATATGATGCAAGGCCACGGGATGAAGCCTGCATTCAGGCGGAACGATCGGCTCGGTGCAGAATATCTGGGTGGTGGACACCAGAGCATAATGCCATCGCCAATTTCCTGCTTGGATTCAGGGATGTAAGGGCGATCTCGGAGTTTTGGGTGGAACCACTAGTGGAGGATAGCAGTCAGAGTTGATTGAGTAATTGGAGCTTTCCATGCCATTTTTGGGAAGCTTTTGCAAGCGCACATATGGCATGTGACAAGTACTAAGATACTTTTCTTGTTGTATATGATGTGGCCGGAATGAATTTGGTATTCAGTTTTGTTCGACATGTTATTTTTATTATAATATCTTTTTTAAGCGTCTTTTCCCCGGAAACTGAACACCACAATGACTCAAATCACATTGAAGACACCACAAAACCCTATCTGGACACTCAAACTGCCATTGTAATATGCTAAGTTACATTTGAAAAGTGTGCTTTGCATCAATGTCGCCGGTTTTTTCCACACAATGGTGGCGAAAACGTCGGAAACGTGCTTAAGCAGAGTGGACACAGTTGTGGTTATCTTCTTAGTTATTTGGGTTTTTAGGGCGCCTCGACCAAAAATTGTTGTGATTATCTTGGAAACGAGCCATTTGCGATAGCACTATTATATCAGAAAAACTTGTTAGAATTAGCTAACCTACCACTCTACATCATTGAAATATGTGGCATGACATGACGTGTAATTATATAGTAATACCACTTTTTTCAGTCAACGCCCATCTCACTCACTGTCACATATCAGCAACATTGGCATGATATCAGCTAAACTTAACCCATGGCAGACCGTCATCCATGGGCAGAACCTATTTCGAAGTCACGTCTTCCTCTGTAACGTCCTTGGTTTAATGCTTAAATTATCCAAAGCGGGGAAGAGACACCTACCTCTATCCGTCTGATATGCCTACTTGTATGCGCAATGTTCACTCAATAACAATGTTATATACCTTTTGGGCACTGTTGTCTAATGTTTTACTCCTTCCCCTGCCCTCGTGCCTTAGATATTCAATATGTGATTCTAAGAGGCTGCTCCCTCAAGTATTTTGTTGTGGAGTCTTGGAAATCTGTGCATAGCCCCTCCCCATAATCCACTTCGTAAATCCTCATCCTCGGCTTTGATACATTGACTATCATTTTAGAAAATAACTACTGCGACGTGTCTGCACATGGGAAGCGAAGAGTAACGCTTGCGACGCACTTGTGATGCGTTCAAGTCGCCGATCACTGAGGTTGTGTGCTTATTCCTCGCTGTAGTCTCCATGTTATCTTTCATCCATGCTTTCGACCAAGCAAACTACGAGCTAGGTTCAGCCATTAGTTATAAAGGTAAGGCTGCGTTGGGTCATCATGGACATTACTAAACTGAATGGGAGCGAGCTGTCTTTTCAGCAGATGTTTTTCATTGAAGGATGTTCCGATTCAGTTAATAAGACGACGGCTCAATGGTCACCGCACGACATACGCATATAAATGAAATCAATGTTGATGATCTGTTCCACGACTATCAATATCAAAATAATTTCCACGATTTACCATCTTCAACCTCTTTGATCCTACCAACATTGTGTAGCGTCACTAATCCAACGCTAAGAATTCCCAGACCTGGTATGACGGCAGCCATTAGGGCTACTGGTTGCATGACCTGGGGCTATTGGTCTAAAGACTTGTCAGTATATATGGCTCTCTCCATAGGTGTTGTTTTATATACTTTTGAGGGGAAAGTGCCCGCTCAAGGCTTTACCCCCAAAAATTTCCACTTTTAACATGGGACACAATGTGGTGCGACCCCGCCCACAACCTATTTGGGCCCGCCAATTGCCATCGTGTATTGTGGCCCCCACCCCCACCCCACCCCCCACCCCACCCCCACCCAAAAAACTTCATAAATCAACACCCCTGGCCCCCACACACATGATGGAAACGCGTCCTCACCATGTATGTGGAAAGCACTTCATAATGCTGGAAACGCGCATGCCCCGTTGTATATTTTCGTAGTGTCCGTATGCCTAAGAATAATTTATTAACCTGAATTACTATCAGCTGTATTAAGATCGTCATCATTATGATAGATATCAGATAGATATATATGGTCTTTGTGACCATGTGAATAATTACGGTTGCAATGTTTTTTTTCCGTGGGGGAGGCGATGGGGGTCTACGTGCATCCCGGCGGATTGACGTGATACCTTCATTGTCTTGCGTGAAGGGCGGATACAGAAGGGGGCACTGGGGAATGGACCCCTCCCAATGGAAAAGTAACGGCACTCGAACCGGGAAAAGGCGCCCGTTCGGGAGGCACGAGTGTACCTCCCACTCAACAGATTTTTCAGCCAAACGGCGGCCCCCACAGAGGCATAGGCGCCTAGATATTGTGACGAAAATGTGCTCCTTCAGTTAATCGAGTGTCACCCCCTCCCCCCAGCTCTGCGCTCAACGGGTGTTCAGCCGAAGGCGCCCCTCCTGGGACGTTCGCGTGGCGCACTTCCAGACGAGTGCTCCCATAGCAATTTATGCATGGGTCTCTATTTTGCTTTGTGTCGCCAATCTAAGCACTCAGTGGCTGTTAGCGGGCTGACGCGACAAGACGAATCGCTATTCGCTATAAAAAAAATTGCACTATGAAAATCAGTGAAATAAAAATACACATGCTGTTGTGAGAAATCAATAGGGGGAAGATCGTGGGAGTGGCATGGGCTGGAAGCTACCCAGCACGCCAGCCTCCGGTGCCATATTTGACAATAATGGGTAGGATCAATATGTAAGTTGATGGTAAATAAGAGGCCAAGTTTCAATTAACTGTTCCATAATACATAACAAAAGCAAAGCAGATGCTCGATGATATTCCCCTCGCAGATAATCTGAATCTTTCATTCTCCCATGAATTTGTTTTCTGATACGTTACACTTCAAGCACAATGTAACTGGGAACATGGGGTGAAAAGAAGAAAAAACACATGCCCTTGGAAATATCAAGGTCTTTATAATTATAATTAGTTTATATGTTGAGGCAGTATGATGAAATGTACTTTATTGAACAGATAATTAACCGCACTATTGCCCAATGCAACGTTTTCTTTTCACAAGGCAATGCAACGCGAGAAAACTGGTCAGATATGCACCGCCGAAATTTTGGATAATGGCGATTTTCATCCTTTACGGTAAAGTGACTATCCACAAAATTGGGGCCGCATAATGAAATTTATGTCGGTGAATAGGTAATTAACTGCATTTTCGTTCCATGCCATCGTTTCTTTTAACAGGGTGGCGAAATGCCAGAAAACAAGCCAGATGTTCACCGCTGGAACATGGAATATTGTCTGTGTTCATCTTTAGCAGCAAAATGACGGTCCAGAAATCGAGTAAATGAGGGGAAAGCATACCTGAAATTAAAAAAGTAGTGGCATACACTACTTTTCTGCTACAAAGCGTGTACAGAAACGCCTTGGATTGCGTAGTTTAAAAAAATTCACGTATGTTAGCATCTTAGCTTACGCTTCGCCCGATGCGTGGCGCTAGTGTCGCTGACCAATAAAATGTCCGCGCTTGGCGTGTAACGAGTTGAGGCGTTCAATGGCGATACTGGTCGTCAAACTATATGTAATTCGTCTTCCGTAACGTGTGTGTTTTTAGGCTGTTTCTGCTCAATTCACTGATTTGAGTTTTTGCATATCTTTCCAAGTTTATTCAACCAATTCAGGACGAAATGCACTTTGTCCTCATCACCCCTAGTCCCCCCCCAAAAAAAAAAAAAATATGTTTTAAGCTAGCAAATATGCATGCATGCAATTCGCCACCTCCATGAAAACGATCTGCTGAACAAATTACAACGCAAGGAGAATGTCGGGTAGCTTTTTAGGATTTCGAGTGCTCCGAAAGGTGGCTTTTGGGAGTCATGGAAAAATCCCACAAATGAAATTCCATATGACAGCATCTAAAAACCGCGGCGACCTATAATTTGCCTGTTGCCGTATTGTAGTTTAGGGGCGCATCGACTGCAAAGGTCATATAGCTATACCAAAGAGTTCTTTCTTCTTCAACACATGGCAAGGAAAATGCAAATGATGCGTCACAGTCCCTATATGGGGAAACGTCATCCCACCAGCATGTAAAATATAACATAATTTTGATCACGCAGTGCCCCAGCCACCCATTGCCTGGCAACTCCTGCCTAACAGCGAGCAGCTTCTGCCTGTTTATTATTTATGTCAAATGCTGTCATACTGTTCGATCTTTCAACATTCCCATCATCTCCAGATGTTGCTTTTGCACAGATGGTGGATTCCAAGGAAATTTATCAATGCTTTGCAGAGAGCAACACTAAGTCTCCAAAATAATTTCGGCGCTCAAACCACATGTACTAACACCAAGCTGCACAGGTTTGCACTAATAAACGTACTTAGCTGTTGTTTTTTTTTCTCCTTGGGAATGATTTGAAGCACCACAGCTATGTCTATGGCGCAGTGCAGTACGCAGGTGACGCAGGTACGCAAGTGACAGTGGAAGCACAGCAGGAGCGGCGCACAAGCACAGTGGCACAGTGGGCGCGCTATCGCTGAAGCCGGAGTTGTTGCGTAGTTCGGTTGCCCGGAGCGTGACTCATTAACGCTCCTACTCGGAGGAGAACAGCTCGCATGATCTATCAGTGTGTCCAGCAGGCATGTGCTTGATGCTTATGCATTACCTACACACCCACTGCCCATGGCAGGTAGGTAGTTAGAATGATTGATGACAGTAATGGCAGATATGTGTGCTCTCAAAGCTTCAGCTCTGCCTCTGGCGTAGCAAGTTAATACGTACGACGTAACTTATTGCTTTGGAGGCCTACACGCTGTCGGTAATTATGCAGCTAAAACCATTGTCTAAAATGTACTCGCACGTTTTGATGTTATGATGTTTCTTCATTCCGATGTAGGATGACATCCATGTATTATTGGAAGAGATACGAATGGGTGCGAACGGAGGTAATTAAATGAAGAGCTGATTTATGATATTTAATCACCAGGTAGTTCTTCAAAAGTTCAGGTATGTGCAGTGTTGGTTTTTCCTTTCCCTTTTTTGTTTTGGGGGGTAAAACCTTGGGTTTTTAAAAAAAAAGAAAAAAAAAAAATCTAAAAAACGGGGGGAAAAAAAAAAAAAAAAAAAAAAAAAAAAAAAATTTTTTTTTTTCTTTTTTTTTTTTAAAAAAAAAAAAAAAAAAAAAAAAAAAAAAAAAAAAAAAAAAAAAAAAAAAAAAAAAAAAAAAAAAAAAAAAAAAAAAAAAAAAAGGAGTGGGAGTTTTAAAAAAAAAAAAAAAAAACCCCCCTTTTTTTAAAAAAAAATTTTTTTTTGTCTCCCCCTTTTTCTTTCAAAAAAAAAAAAAAAAATTTTTTAAAAAAAAAAAAAAATTTTTTTTTTAATAAAAAAAAAAAAATTAATAATATATATTATAAAAAAAAAATTTTTTTTTTTTGTGAATTTTATTTTTTTTAAAAAAAAAAAAAAAAAAAAAAAAATTTAAAAAAGCCCACCTGGATGTACAAAACTTTCAGTCTGCCTTTTCCAGTGGATCGAGTCACGATTGTGAAAAATAATGCCGACAAAAATATCCTAACCTCACATGTTGGGCTGAATTAACATCATTTCTTTTCATGCAACACAATAAAGCTTATGTTAGCACTTTCCCTGGTTAGTCGTAGCACTTTCCCTGGTTATTCGCATCTGAATACCCTATAAATTGCGACACCCATGCGGTGGAAATTGAAGTTCTATATGATATCCGTTTGAAATGCCTTATTCTTTTTCTTGATATAAGTTTGATCACCAAAATTGGTTTCAGTTGCATCCCACGAAGACTTTTACTCGGCTGGCTCTTACTCAGGAGATGGCAGCACATTCCGGAGGGGGGGGGGGTCGCCGTATCACGGGACTGACACCCACCCACCATCATTCATGGCATGAGGTTAAAGAGCATGATGTACCTCTGGGCAGCTATATCGATCAGCTAGCACTCTCCGAGAGCACTGTCTCGCTTTACGTCAATGCATCAGTTATCTGTTCACGGAGCCAGAGAAAACGGGGACGAGTGGTCTAGGGGTAAGATGCTCGTCTCACAATCGAAAGATTGTGGGTTCGAATCTCACCTGTCGCTACTCTTCGCCCGCGACCAATCGGCGTGAGAGATTGGCGACGCTATATGACTCAACGGTCGACGTGTCGTAAAGCCAATAACCAACCAGGAGCCAGAGAAAACAAGATCACCGCACACTGTGCACAGCGCGTTGTGGCAGAGAACCTGAGATAGAGCGCGTGCTAAAAACTGTCGGTGCGGAAGTGAACATGACCATTCTGGAGGTTATGTTGGAGGACATTTTCTAACGAATGTTGAATAGTAGCGGTCAGGAGTCCACCTTTATTTATCTGTATGGGTGCACGTGTGCCTGCAGTAGCGGCCGGGGTTCCACCTATATTTCTGTCTGCGGGTGGGTGCACGTTTGTCCGCAGTAGCAGTCAGAAGTTCACTTTTATTCCTCTAATATTATTCCTTAATATTTGACTAAATATAATTTTAATTTAATTTAATTAATAGCCAGAGCTGGGTGTCGACACAGGGGGCGGCATTGTGCACAGGCCATGGCGCCATGCATTGCACGGAGCCGCCGCCAAACTCTAGCTGGTGAAATTGTGATTATCTTCACCACTGTTACGGATATAATATTATACAATTTCGGAACAAGACGTCATGAGACAAAGATATGAAGCAGAGATGCTAGCTGCTTTGTTCTAGCACGACAGTGAAGGACATTTTCATTTGCTCTGGTCAGTTCTCTAAAAATAGGCATGCATCGACAAGTATACGTGAAAGTCGAACCTCTTCCGAGAATAATTGTATATTTGTGCGGACTTGCTGCCGCCAAAGGGACAGTTTTATCAGCTTTACATGGAAACACTGTCATGCATACAACTAGAAAGAACAGCACAGGCTACTTCCTTTGTATACGTCGGGTATCGTTTGCTGCCGAGGTATTGCATCATCAGCCGCACGAAACCATTGTCGGCGTTCAGGTGTGGTGGTGGAAAAAGAAGTTTTGTGGCCAGAATCCACTCTGTGCCTGTAAGTGTGGAATGCGAATCCGCTCGTCTGGGTTTCATATGACTAGCGGATGTTAGTGGTTGCAGTACAACGTAATGACATCACCCTGGAATAATGCTGAAATAATAGATCAAGATTATATACAATCGATAATCACTCTGATGTCAGGACTGCATCACCCTCTAGAATCTCCAGACAGTTAACAAATAATGTGTGTAGGATCAAATTTCCGGCGGTACGTTCGCGGTAATACCCTTGGGTGAATGCGAACACCCAACGCATCTATGACTAGCACTCGGTGCATGAAATATAATAGCAAGGCCTAAATGCATAGAACAGATAAGTTTATAAATGCATGCTTTCCCGTGTAAGAAAAAGCAAAACAACTGTAACATATTTCTCATTTATAGTTCCTCTTTTTTCCCTCCTTTATTATTATAGCCACTGATGCAAGAATATTGTTAGTGGAGTCTATTTTATCCACCTAGTGTTATAATTTCCCAAGTCATGCATTGCCCCATAGATCAGTTAGTAGGCGCTGGCCACCACCGTTTCCACTGTCCTGAAAAAGAAGGCGTTTCATTTCCAAAATGGTTTGAAAAGTGTCGTGGACAGATGTCGAAGGTCTACGCTCGTCCGCGTGCAGCCCACGCTATGAGTCAGGCGGCGAGTTGACCGTGTCGGTCTGGCTGCAGCAGCCTGGCCAGCCAGTTGTGATGGCACCTTGGCGGCACGTACTCTTCCGGCTGAATTCCTGACGTCCAACTGGAACTCTCGATCGACCGGCGGGTTCAGTGTCCACGCAACAAGCTCTGGTCGGCACCGACTCCAGTCCCGAATATCCGTCCAACACGCATGCAGCTGAGTTTTATCGACTAACATTTCCCGAGTCGTCCGACGAGCTGCTCTGAACGTGGATCGACTTGTGTTGCCAACTGGTCCGATCTTGTTTCCAGAGCATGAACTTCCACTCGAATTCGCTGCGGAAGCGTGCGCCTGCACGGCCCACCTGTTCGGCGGGCCCGTCGGAGCACCGAGCCGGTCCAGGTGAGTGACGACCTGGAGCCGCTGCACTCTGCCGCGCCGGCGTCGCTCGCACTCGCCAACTGCTGTCATACAGTAAGGCGATTATACGCGCCCAGGGTATTGTGTAAGCTGGTGAGCTTGAATACCAAGTGTTGCATAGTTGATGGCTTTGCTTGCCGCACGGTTGGAAATGGCGACCGCTGGTGTTATGATGTGCGTGGACCGTTCGTGTATTGTTGGTGCTCGCTACAGTCATTAATGCGTGCTTATTTAAGTCATGAAAAGCATGATTATTTACGTCGGCGATAATTAAATATGGATGGAGAATTGCATTCTTTTAGGAGTGTATGTGCGCCCCTGAAGGCTGTCAAGCACTCCTCAGGCTTAACACGCATCCCTATGGGAAAACACCTTTGAAGGTTTTCAGGGCCTGTTGTAATAAATTAAATTAACCCCGAAAATGCATGCATTTCTCCAATATCTACCAATGCAATGCACGGGCATGTAGTTGTTATCCCAACAACCGAACACCACATGACGGAACTGAAGGTGTGCAGGTGCTCGGTGCACGTAATGAATTCATATGGTTTACTTTTACCCTCGTAAGAACATTCAAGCTTGAAGTATATTGCTTAAAGCATTTATTTTCTAGCCTCGCTTATTGAGTACATTTATTTAGTCAGCCTTCCCATCCGAGGGAGAATTTGCACCCCTTTCGTCGTTTCCGACCAAATTGGGATAGAGCACGGAGACAAAAACCATTGCGGTGCATGTCGCAAAAAAACTCAAATGTGTTCAGCTTTCATATTTTCGATCCCTAGTAACACTCCAAGAGCAAATGAAATAGCCTGATGCGTCGTGGGTCGGCAAATTTAGCGACACATGCATTGGCAAATAATTCAGCTGGCACGTGCATCGGTAAATAAATTGATCCATCACGTGCATCGGGAAATTGTTCAGCTGCACGTGCATCGAATTTTTGCAGTTGAACTCGTGATGTGCATGGGAAATATTCAACGGACCAGGCCAGGATTAGGCCACACTCTCGCAGTTTACACCAATGGTGACATACAACGGCTTGTAGCAGCTTGAACATGAGTTTGTTTGTTTTTTGGCGCTCCAAAGGGCACGATGGTCGCCGAATTTCAACTCAGGCCGTTTAAATATAGTAGAAAGGGTGTTTTGTCGAAGAAAAACTCATCCGAGGTCAATCGAGATCACTGATCTCATTTCGTCTTCAAAATGTCACCAGTGAAATAAAGTGCTCTGGGAAATAACATGTAGCGTCAGTTATCTGAACGCATTAAACACAGTAAAAACGAACAGAAACAAGAATTTCAACAAAAACCGCATCAAGCATGCCGGTCTCGAGTGGACCGTTTTGGATGACATTCACTATTGGATGGCGGAGGTTAACCCTTTTATTCCCCGAAGGTTATCCCCTTCAGCTTGGTTGGCAGAATAGTTAGTTAAGTGAAGGATGAAATATCATCATAATAATAGATGGAATTGCTTCTGATGAATTTCATGGTAGGTATAAAAAACTGCTTATTAATGTTCTTCATCACGACTGACAGAAAGCACATTATCAGCAGTGAATTTCACACACTTTTGAGCAGCTACGTCTAGCGGTGTTCCTGGGGTCACGAAGCATAACCAAAGCTGCGGAGTGCAGATCCTTTCTCTTCGTTCAATGAGCAATCGCAGCCAAAAGCGGCCGGCCGGCTATCTGCTGTGCGTTCAGAGCGTACGGTTAATATGACCAAACCACGGGATTGAGCAGGCTTCGAAACAAAGGCCGTCACGTGCGGTGCAAGGCCACCGACCAGGCATAACACTGTCGGATAGGAGTGACACGTGACACCGGGTCATGTTGGCGCGCTTTACGAGCGCTCGTCTGGAATAGACGATCGTAACAGTGAGATACTAATGGACGCTTTGACCTTTCGACGTCAGGGAGAGTCGCTCGGCAGTTTCGGGTGCAGATCACGTGGCTGTACACTGTGCAGTCCGATCATCACCCCTGCTGCTGTTGCCTACACGCCCAGCCGTGACTCTTGCTGTCGTGAAACAGCCAGTCATAGTCATAGTCTGACAGGACAGCCAGCCGTAGCCCGGCTCTGATAGGTCAGCCGGCCACGGCCCGGTTCTGATGTGTTAGCCAGCCATAGTCCGGTCCTAGCAGAGAACAGCGATAGCCAGGCTGTCACAGACATCCAGTCACAGTTGGGCTGTCGCTATAGGTGGAGAATGCAGTGTTGCAGGCGTTGAGTCGGCAATGCCAACTTCTTCGGAATCGGCATCCAATCGGCATGACCCGGCTCCGATAGTACTGAGGTATGACCATTCAGTGCGGCTCTGGACACAATAATACGCCTGGTCACGTATGGGTTCCGACAGAGCATCTGCTCGCATCGCGCCACGGAAGCAGTGGTTGCTCCCGCTGCCGGGTAGCTGAACACGCGAGAGCCTTGTGGGCAGCTGCGGCTGGTGTGTCAGATCCCGGGGCGACTGTGGCCAGCAGCACCAGAGGACACCGCACGCCAGGACGTGCTTCTCGACCCGCAAGCGGTGATGACTCGCAGTGATGACTCGCTGCGGTGCTGCTGTGATGATACGGCTGATTCGTTTGCCGGTCAGAATAGCATCACCGATCCAGTGATACTGGAGGTGATGGCTCGCACGACGCTTAAACGTCACCCAAGTGGCGCTCGCCTTCTCCTTCGTCAGCGAACTTCGCAGGCGGGCGGATCGCCATGCCAGACCGGCCAACTCCCGCCGGTGGTCGGCTCTCGGCGCGCTCGCAGCTCGAGAGCTCCGACGCGGCCGCGCCGGCACCGTCGCGGCCGTTCCAGCGGCGCATTCCAGCCGGCCGGCTGTCGGAGGCGGGCCGCGTCGCCGGCTGGCGGCTGCGTGCTGGTGGGCTGGGCGGGCTGTGGTGGGCTGGGCGGCTGCGTGCTGGTGGGCTTGGAGGCGCCGTGCGTGCACCGACCGACAGCCTTGGCTGGTGGCCGCCGGCCGGCCACCAGCCGGTATGCGCCGGCAGCGGGAGGCGGCCGGCGCGGACCGAGCCGTCGCGGCGAGCGGCGCACCGAGCCGCGCCGCGCCAGTCGCGCCTCGTGCGTCACGCCGGCCGCTGCTCGCCGCGTCTGGTGCTGTGGTGACTGACTGGTCGCCGAAGGGTGGTGCAGGGGCTGGCGGTGGACAGCTGCGGCAGCGATAGCGAGGCGGTGGTGTCGCGGCTGGTGGTGAGTTGATGCTCAGCAGAGGTGCGAACTGTTTGGTGGCACACAAATGCGTGGCCGAAGAACACAGCCCGCCGCCGGGTGTATCCGCGCTGGTCATGTATAATGATTTTGATTTTCCGATTCTATCGATTATTAACTGGTGATGGTTCTGTAAAAACAACCTTGAAGACAGAAAAATCAGGATACATTTGCGCCTGAAGCAAGCTATACAGAACACTTAGTGTTCGCCGTTTCCAAATTCTTGTGAACCGTTTTTATCTACATTATAAGCGTTCATATTGATCGTTTGTTGAACGCTCAACATAGCTGCTATGGACACTACATGGGCATTGTAGCTAATGCACCATAACACCAAAATAACTAACGAGCACGACTGTTCTTCAATGATCTTCTTAAAGCAATGCGATTGCTCTTTTTCTAATTAATAAGTCGAGGGGATACTAGTAAACTTTGGGGCATCCACTTGTTCCACAAGATGGAATCCTAACTATCTGTTCTAAATTAACCATACTCTTTCTACCCGTGTAGAAGCGGCTGATTCGTTTACCAGTCGGAATAACATCGATGCCTTTAGTACATGTCATACCCAAACAGGTTCCACAGGAAAAAGCAACAAAGCAGTCGGCACCTGATCCAAAATAAGCGTCGAAGTCCAGTAACATACTGTTGACAGCAGTCGACCATCTGTCGGACTGCCGAGACCTGACCACGCTACCAATGCTGGCTATGCCTCTAAGTGTGGCCAAGCCGCCAAAACCTGGCCAGGTTGCCAATGCTGGCTAGACCTCGAAGTCTGACCAGACCACCAAGGCCGTCTGCGAGTCATCCTATGGTCTTGTAAAACGGCATATCCATCATCCAAAAAGGTTTGATGGAAGTCCAGGGCAGAGTAGACGGCTCTGTTCTGAGTGTTTCAGTAGCATACCAACTATTCCTTGAGTAGTGTTTGCATGCCTGTTATCTATTAGTTCTTAACGTGAAAGCAGAAATAACGAAGTACAAAATGCTCCTAGTGCAGATTTGTCCCCAAGATATCGCCCATGTTTACACCGTCCAGGTCCTAGTATTTTTTCCGGAATGATTTGATCCACAGTTGACTTCATTACTTCCTGATAGTCGTTTTGCCCATGGTTTGTGGTAATCGGCGTGGCTAACTGGTCATCTGGTGCAGCTTAGCTAGGTGATCGGTGATTAAATAACACGATGTATATGCACCTATCATGATGCAATTTTGTTTAAAGACGCTTGTGGAATGTGAGGAAACAGACAGTCCGACATTGACACTTCAATTCATGGTCGTTTATGCAAAAAGCTTCTCGGACGAAATGAATATCCGAAGGGCCATGCTGTGCTACGAAGGCGGGTACAAACGGACAATGCGTCTGCAACTAGCCGAGTAACAACTTGCCTCTTTGTGCGAAGCAACTGTCTCCTCAAGTCTCCGCCCATCGGTAATGAATTAATATTAGCCTTATTCTATCAGGTCCAGCAAAATAAATCATTTGCACACTTCACTCGACATGATTAACATACATCGGCCAAGGACATATGACGCCTGAAATGAGCCAAATAAAGCCGGCGTTAAAAAGTCGCCGATAGTCCAGGGAAGGAACTGTCATGCGATCAGACATACTTGAATTCTACAAACACGCATGTTTTCAAGAATGTTCTGATGGAAAATCATAGGAAGCTAGCCAAAGACACAATGTTTGACGACTCAATTTATAAATGGCTTCTTGACAGCAACTCTTGCTTCCTAATCCTATTAATTATTTCGACATTCCCGATAGACATCATGCTTTTGATGGATATGTCGGATCGATGTCATGCGATGCACATGCCATGGAGCTGTTTGTCACGGAGATGTACACCAACTTCACATCCGGCTTCAGATGAGCCGGAGATGTTTCTAGGAAACAACATGACTCAAATCCAGAATGTATTAATTCATCAGACACTGCAGTTCGACCACGACTTAGCCAATACACTGCAGTGTTTTTGTTTTTCGTCGTTCTAGGCTACGGTTGACATAGTTAACACGTGCAACATAGTTCAAATGTCCGCCAACTCGCCTGTTTTACAATATTTATGATCGTAAGAATCTTCCAAAATCTGACGATGGTCTAAACGGCTCCTTCCGCGTTCACAATCGCGGCCGGCAATTAGGCTGACGGCCTGAGGGCACGCTGGGACTTCCGCTCCTCGGTTCTGGTGAACGACCTTGTCAGATTCTTCCCTCCGAACAAATTACAGCTGATAGTGGTGGTGCGTGTAACGGCCCGGCCAGCACACTCGCTGCAACAGTCCCGGGACGAACTACAGCTGATAGTGGTGGTGTAGAGATGCATGTAACGGCCCGGCCAGCACACTCGCTGCAACAGTCCCGGAACGAGCTACAGCTGATAGTGGTGGTGTAGAGGTGCGTGTAACGGCCCGGCCAGCACACTCGCTGCAACAGTCCCGGGACGAGCTACAGCTGATAGTGGTGGTGTAGAGGTGCGTGTAACGGCCCGGCCAGCACACTCGCTGCAACAGTCCCGGGACGAGCTACAGCTGATAGTGGTGGTGTAGAGGTGCGTGTAACGGCCCGGCCAGCACACTCGCTGTGACAGTCCCGGGACGAGCTACAGCTGATAGTGGTGGTGTAGAGGTGCGTGTAACGGCCCGGCCAGCACACTCGCCGCAACAGTCCCGGGACGAGCTACAGCTGATAGTGGTGGTGTTGAGGTGCGTGTAACGGCCCGGCTAGCACACTCGCTGCAACAGTCCCGGGACGAGCTACAGCTGATAGTGGTGGTGTAGAGGTGCGTGTAACGGCCCGGCTAGCACACTCGCTGCAACAGTCCCGGGACGAGCTACAGCTGATAGTGGTGGTGTAGAGGTGCGTGTAACGGCCCGGCCAGCACACTCGCTGTGACAGTCCCGGGACGAGCTACAGCTGATAGTGGTGGTGTAGAGGTGCGTGCAACGGCCCGGCCAGCACACTCGCTGTGACAGTTGCCGGCTCTCCTGGAGGTATGCAGTCTGAAGGCATGCTGCTACGACCTTTTCTCTTTGTCAATAATCGCCATTCGTTACATGCTTAGCCAGCTAGGCATGCTATTCTCTCATCTTTTCGCAACAGTTCGCGAACCCCAGGGTCACTTTCTCCACTCTAGACAAGCTCTTCGTCGATTAATCTGAACCTCCTATGATTGATAGCTGCTATGCTAATTGCATAATGAGGTCGCGCAGGCAAAGATCACATCTCCATATTTCCAAAAGTGGAATGAGCCTTTGCTTACTCAACTCGCATGCTCATCTTCAAAGAACATGACGTATGCGAAGAAGATGTGTAGACAACAGCTGCGAGTAAAAGT
This sequence comes from Ashinkailepas kermadecensis, assembly GCA_034440615.1. Lineage (NCBI taxonomy): Eukaryota > Metazoa > Arthropoda > Thecostraca > Neolepadidae > Ashinkailepas > Ashinkailepas kermadecensis. The sequence goes on from JAOTOM010002142.1 coordinate 77,411, forward strand.
GTTTAGCTGTGGGTGCTAACCGAGTAATTCATATTTCATATTGGTATATAGCAACATAGAGGGCATAGGGATGGAGACTGAGAGATTATCATGATGGGACACTCGTCTCTCAACCGAAATATTGTGGTTTATAGTCCCACCTGCCACTGCTATTCGTCCGTGACCAATCGTCGCGAGAGGTTGAGGCTAACATCGCAGTTGGCCCATCGTAAAGCCCAAACAATGCTCAATAAGCCACAATATCCGATTAAATGCGCAATCCATCGCATGGAGATGATTCATATATAGTCCGAAATGCTACAAAAATATGAAGGATTGGAATAAAATCCCCAATATTTTTGCAGTCCTGAAACCAGTGTGATTCTGCATTACCTGGTCATCAGAGTACTTCCGTTGTCTCCTTACCGGTCTGACGGCAGCCTCGTTGCTTGTCTTAGGTTGAAATCTTATGATTCCCGCTGCTGGAAATATTCATGCAGACACAATGACTAATGCAAAGACATCTGAAGGATTTTGGTGTTCGCCTTAATGCAATGCAATCCAAATCGTGATAAAGCCCGGGTATAGTTCAGCCAGGGCGTGGCTTAACCATGGGCAGGTCCACCGGCCAAGAGTTTTTGGAGTCTGAAGTGTAGAGCCATGTCGTTTCCCTCCACGCAACGTCATGGACCTACCTGCAAGCTTGATAAATACTGCAAGTGATGAGTGACCAGCGCCCCCTGCCTGGTAACCAGTTGGTGGATGATGTACCACTAGTGTAATACACTGCGCCTGCTGCATCAGTGATAATGGGACTTGCATGTTCGCCATTGGGCGATGAGGAAACAACGTAGCCGACAGCAGTAAAGCAGAGGATGGCGGACAACGATATCCACCTGGTTGAGAGATTGCAAGTGGATGTCACAGATGTGAGTGGAGTAGCGGTGAACGGGTGGGTGACAAGCTGTGCAAAATGTCACGCGGGATCTTTTCCGACAGTGAGCTTCCAATGCCACGGTCAAAAATAGTCGCGAATAACGGAAGTTCGGTTGTTTTGATCGAGCATTTGACGACGTGGGTGGATGTTTGTGTGAATAATCTGGTATTCTTCCTTGTCATCGGCTGGTGACGATCTCTTGCGGAAGGGAGACAGCCGGAAGCGAAACCACATTGTCATCGGTACCGGACTTGGCAGTCGATTCGGATGTGGTCAGGTCAGGTCAGGTTAGGTCAGGTCAGGTCAGTTAAGTTGGTCAGTTGTGATGAGGCCAGGTTTTCCACATCCGCCAGGTTAGACATGCTCAGAGTCCTGGCCAGCTGGGGATTGTCAACTACGTCGTTCATTGTCAATTTTCTCCGATGCATCTGTGTTGTGTCAACTGCGTGCTGTGTGTTGTGTCAATTGCGTGTCGTATGTTGCGTCAACTGGGTCAACTGTGTGTTGCATGTTGTGTCAACTGCGTGTTGTGTGTTGTGTCAACTGCGTGTCGTGTGTTGTCAACTGCGTGTTGCATGTTGTGGCAACTGCGTGTTGCATGTTGTGTCAACTGAGTGTTGTGTGTTGTCAACTGCGTGTTGTGTGTTGTGTCAACTGCGTGTTGCATGTTGTGTCAACTGCGTGTTGTGTGTTGTTAACTGCGTGTTGTGTGTTGTGTCAACTGCGTTCGAACTGGATCGGCCAGAATGCCGCCCAGGATTCCCCGCGTCGCCAGGCTGATTCTCATAGAGACATCTGCACTGTCGCCCATTCTGCACCGTGCGTCCGGGTGGGGCAGCTGCAATGCCACCCACTAAGAAACGGGTACAAAAGTACATTAATTTTGGATCGGTGCTGCCACACTGAGTTCGCGTCATGTTCATTCCTCTCGCGAGCCAGTTCAAACTAGAACGGCCTGAGATCCGTAGCTCGCCCAGCCTCAACGTGTTTAAGCGGAAGCTGTCTGTTGCGCTGCGGACACCCCAGCGGTGACTCATGTCAGCGCTGCGGACACCCCAGCGGTGACTCATGTCACCGCTGCGGACACCCCAGCGGTGACTCATGTCACCGCTGCGGACACCCCAGCGGTGACTCATGTCAGCGCTGCGGACACCCCAGCGGTGACTCATGTCACCGCTGCGGACACCCCAGCGGTGACTCATGTCAGCGATGTTTGGGCGGTCACGTTCTAAGATTAAACAAAATAAAATGTATGTATGCACGGACGAATGAATGATATACGTGTGTCCAAATGTGCAAGTGGTACGAATGATTATATGCATAATTGACGTGGACATTCTGAAAACCATATCGTGCAAAGTCCGAATACATGATGGTGGTGATGGTGTCGCCTGACCCGGTACACAGATACATGGTCCCGATAGCTGCTGCAGCCCTCCATGACATCACGAGCTCCGTACTCTGCATAGAGTTGGCTGTGAGTCGGTTCAGAGCGCTGGCGCTGGTTCAGGGTTGATATCTGTGGTGATGGCTGGAAGGCAGAAGTCTGGTGGGAGAGCCATTTCTAGTTACAGCTTGTTCTTCAGCCGGCACGCAAAGAAAAGATTCCTCAGAAGGAGAGCTTTCTCTCTAAAATATGAAAATGCAGCTCACACTAGCGCTTCAATCGTTCCGCTCTCCTGGAACTTCTAGCAGTAGTAGACACCGTCCCAACGCGAAAACAACAGTAGGCTCTATCGGTTCTCCGAATGTCGGCTTTATCTGGCTATGCTGGTATCTGTATCTCATCATCGTGGTGAGTTCACCACTTGACGGCATGTGTGGGTGACAGTAGCCAACACTTCTCGAAATGCTGATAGCAGATGGATGTGTTTCATCACGTTCTGTGATTTACAGTGCAGCCCACACCAGTGGTGTCGTTGCTTGTTTGGAGGGGGGAGGGGGAACCGACCACTCTGATAGACGCAAAGGAAGACATGTTGCCCTTTGTAGAGATTCTTACTGTAGAGACCTCCCGTGTCTTCGGAAAGGAAAGCAGACTGATGACGACTTCCACATTGTGGCAACTTGTTAATTTCCAGTCACATCCATTCATCCTGTCATGGCCATGCAAGTGTTCTTTACAAGTCGCCGTCACACAAGATAAGAGATGTCGGATGTCTTCCAAATGTTTGAACCGTGCATAGGTGTCACTCCCAAATGTGAGCCGCGATATAAACCAACGAGCAAGATAGTGCAATTGCCAAACAGAGCAAAGTTGCATAGTCTAGCCATGAACTGAGCTGGTGGTTATCATAGTTCAGCCATGTGCCAGACATCCATGGGCGAATCGCGGGACGTGGCCGCTGTGGTCGAACGTTGGAATCAACCACTGTTGGTCGAACCGCGCAAAACATGCCACGACCAATATGACCATAGCAGTCGAGGCGCTCGAAAGCCCAAATAACAAACAAATATTCCGCGGTGAAGGCTGGATGTGAGAGACCACCGTGATCGCAGTCGGTTGTGCAGCACAGCCATCTGGCCCGAACTTCAGGCGCACCATTGTGGCAGTCAGCGCGGTAAGACCGAATGGTGCATCTGTCCAAAGCCAGACCACAAGTGCGACCATTACACAGACAAGGGCATGAGAGAAAGCAGCGGTACCACAGCCAATAGCCAGTCTGTTGGTGAGGCTTGCACCACAATAGGAACACCAGAGATCAACGCCATGCCTGGGCCATGGAAGAGGAAAATATTGCAGCCGGACCATGCTGTGAACGAAACTGCATGTCCAGCCTGGTTGCGATGATGGGATCAGGCGGTGTTTGGGTAGAATGGATGATGGATGATGATCCACATTCTGGAGCATAAAGCCAACATTTTATCCACACCATGTGACAGACCAGTAATCTTCACCATGCCAAACCATGGAGCGGGTACCTTTGACCACAGCCAAGCCGTGTGGCAAACCACTACCTGTCATTATAACCAACCCATGTAGCACACCACGACCTCTCACCACAACCAAGCCATGCACACACCAGCACCTCCCAGTGTAGCCAAGTCACAAGCACACCACCATCTCCCATTGTAGCCAAGTCACAAGCTACCACCATCTCCCACTGTAGCCAAATCACAAGCATACCACCACCTCCCACTGTAGCCAAGTCACAAACACACCACCACCTCCCACTGTAGCCAAGTCACAAACACACCACCATCTCCCACTGTAGCCAAGTCACAAGCACACCGACACCCCCCCCCACACACACCACTGTAGCTAGACCAACCATGAGGAATGCCACCACCTCCCACCGTAGCCAAACCATGAGCACATCACCACCACCTTCCACTGCAGCAAAACCATGAGGCATACCATCACCTACTGTAGCTAGGTCATGGGGTACACACCACCTCCTACATATATAAACTATGGAAGGTCGCCACCTTTTACCTCAGGCAACCCATGTGGAAGATTACCATATCTCACCGTAATGAAGCCATAAGGCAGACCACCACCTCGCATCGTGATGAATCCATGCAGCAGACTATCACCTTCCACCGTAACCAAACCATGAGGAAAATCATCACCTTGCACCGTAACCAAACCATGAGGCAGACAATCACCTTCCACCGTAACTAAACCATGAGGCAGACCATCACCTTCCACCATAACCAAACCATGAGACAGACCGTCACCTTCCAGCGTAACCGGACCGTGCGGAAGACCACCATCTCTCACCGTAGCTGCATTGCCGCTGAGCGTGTCCTCCTGCATTATGCACGAGACAAAGCCGTGCAAAAGCAGAGCGATTAATCTTGTCCTTCAGTCACAGAGTCCGTGGAGCGATGCATGTTTGTGCAGCCCGGCACAGCTACGCAGAACCCATTCATTGACCACAGTGACGGCGATCTTTCTCTGCCTGATCACTTGCGGCATCGTTCTGACTACTGAGCGATGTCCTGGTTACGACACACGTTCTTTTTCACCATTGAATCCGTCCTGATCACGATATGCGCCCACCTGACTACCGTAGACTCCATCCTGATGGCTGCATAAGCCCACCTCACTACCGGAGACTGCATCATTATCACTGTATACGCCCACCTGACTACCGTAGACTCCATCCTGATGACTGCACAAGCCCACCTCACTACCGGAGACTGCATCATTATCACGGTATGCGCCCACCTGACTACCGTATACTACATCCTGATGACTATATGCGCCCACCTGACTACCGTGGACTCTATCCTGATGGATGTATGCGCCCACCTGACTACCATGGACTCTATCCTGATGGATATATGCGCCCACCTGACTACCGTGGACTCTATCCTGATGGATGTATGCGCCCACCTGACTACCATGGACTCTATCCTGATGGATGTATGCGCCCACCTGACTACCGTGGACTCTATCCTGATGGATGTATGCGCCCACCTGACTACCGTAGAATACATCCTGATGACTGCACAAGCCCACCTCACTACCGTAGGCTACATCATTATCACTGTATGCGACCACCTGACTACCGTAGACCTTGCCCTTGCCACCGAACCTGCCGTTCTCAACATTATAAACGTATTCTGATCATCTCAACTGCTGCGCCAGTTAGTTGGCGCGGAGTCCTGATCATCATAGATGGTGCGTTGTTCACCATGTATGTCGCCGTGGTCCCAAGCATGCCGGCCTCATCACACTGCGTGCTGTTCTAATGTCGACCTCATCACACTGCGTGCTGTTCTAATGTCGACCTCATCACACTGCGTGCTGTTCTAATGTCGACCTCATCACACTGCGTGCTGTTCTAATGTCGACCTCATCACACTGCGTGCTGTTCTAATGTCGACCTCATCACACTGCGTGCTGTTCTAATGTCGACCTCATCACACTGCGTGCTGTTCTAATGTCGACCTCATCACACTGCGTGCTGTTCTAATGTCGACCTCATCACACTGCGTGCTGTTCTAATGTCGACCTCATCACACTGCGTGCTGTTCTAATGTCGACCTCATCACACTGCGTGCTGTTCTAATGTCGACCTCATCACACTGCGTGCTCTTCTAATCGCCGTAAACACTTCCTGGTCATGCGACAACCGCCACTAGCTTTGTCACTGTACGCTACAAAGCCTTAATGCCAAAGATGAGTGTTGTTGGATGGCCATCTGGACCCTTCTGATAGCCGGTCCGCACTGCTGGTAAGCAATTAACTTCGCTGATGTAATGAGTCGCCAGGCAATGCGACTATGATGCGATCACCATTCATGCCTTTAATCGAAAATTTGAACGACCAGTTGGCGCAGGGATAATGTATGCATTTTCACTACATAGGACGCAAAATATCTGAAGATTGGCACCTGCAAAGACGTGAGGTACAGCAGACTGCTAATGGTGGTAATAATGGTGTCAATGTGGTGCGATGTCGATGGATTTTCAAACGATCGATTTTCCAGATGTACCACCTACTCCGTAACCAAGTAGACAATTGAATGCATTTTGAGCATCTGCTATCCCTGGGTTGATCATAAACAGCACAACATTCTTATTCCTGCCGCAATAATCGGCAACGCGATGCAGACTGTACCGGCCCCAAGCAGCTGAATTGTGACACACCTACACTACCAAATAATTGTAGACTGGTAAAAAGTTAAATCCACCTTCACTGTCCAGGAAAGATTCCTTCCTGGACAGTGAAGGTAAATTTGGCCTTGTATCTGTCTGCAATGATTTACAACCAGAAAATGCGATTTTTCTTAACTATGTACGCGACACCACCAAACTTGTAGACCACATGGTACCACCGCCACTCCAGATATATGGCTACATCGACCCGAAGCAACTCAAGTCTGACACAAAAACACCACCACACTTGTGGACCACACATTACCACCGTGACTCCAGAGATACAGACCGCACCGACCAGAAGCAACTCAAGTCCAACACACCGACACACACCACCACACGTGTGGACCACACAGTGTCACCACCACCCCGGCGGTACAGACCGCACCGACCCAAAGCAACTCAAGTCCAACATACCGACACCACCACACGTGTGGACCACACAGTGTCACCACCACCCCGGCGGTACAGACCGCACCGACCAGAAGCAAGTCCAACACACCGACGCCACCACACTTGTGGACCACACAGTGCCACCGCCACTCCGACGCGTGTAGTTAATATGTCATTGTTCTCGGGCAACATTAACATTTCGGAGCAGCAGATGGCCGGGGATGGGGTCGTTTATCACGCCAGCACTCCTGGTTCCACACGGAATGGATGCACCACTCACCTGCGATAATCACTGAGACATGATTCTGAAAGGTCCTTTTGTGAGGCTCGTTTGATTGAGCTGCAGGCATTTAGATGGTTCATTTGGAAGCTCGATGATCAAATTGTCAGGTACTAGATATACCAATGTGCTGCGCATGCAATGTGTATAATCAGGCGCCTTTAACTTCATTATATTTATTATATTTCTGTATTCAGCAATGCCATCTCCCTTTCATTCAAGCACTAAGTCGACCCTCTAGCACGTAAGTGGAATTACAAACTAATGCTGCTTGTAATAAGCTGTTCTCGCCACCAGTGAGGACAGTTCCTGTGCCTTTGTTCTTGACAATGTAGCCAAATGAATGCCAAACTGAATGATCTCAGCTGTGCTTAATGGGTGGGCTGCAACTGAAATTAAATTCGACAGCACCGAATCCATAGGGTAGATTTCTCCTGAACTCGAGCTGAAAATAACCCTGCCGTTAGAATGTCATTTTTACATCAGGCCATCTAATTCCGATGAAGTCACCGGTTCCTGGAGAACGTTTCATTGGACCAGCTGTAAGACCGTCAAGCGAACCCGTTCCTGGCATCTCATTCGAACTTTTTTCTTTCAATCGGACTCGTCAGTATTTACCTCCTTCTGAGCCTCGAATCTAACTCGATCCTAGGTGTGTACGACAGCCAACCGCTTGAGTGGCGCCAGCTCCTGAAGTCCGCCTCGTGCACGAGTCTATCGATCAGTGACGTGGCGCGCAAGCTCGTGACGTGCCAACTAATCCCACTAATTGACGCGCTGACAGCTAAACACAGCCCCACCTGTGCTCCCTCTGCGGGCTGCAGCGCTGGGGGTGGGGGGCTCTCCGGGGGGAGGCACGGCCAGCGTCAGGGCTGGTGTCTTGGTACTAACAGGGTCAGCGTTGGTGGGTCAGTGTCAGGGAACTCACATAGCTAGCGACGGTGAGTCGGTGGCGGGGAACTTATGTGGCGATGGGTGAGGACCGAGGAGTCAGTGTCGATGGGTGAGGATGGAGGAGTCGGTGCTGATGGGTGAGGATGGAGGAGTCGGTGCTGGTGGGTGACAGTGGAGGAGTCAGTGCCGACGGCTTAGGAGGCGAGTGATGCGGACGGATTCAACTGATCACTGATTCGGAAATTAATTTAGCGGGCCAATGCGGTTAGCCGTCGGGATTCCATTCGGAAGGTCCCACATGGCCACTGGTGAGGACTCAATGTCCGGCATTCCAAAGAGGCCGGCTCGGGGCCCGCTCACCCGGGGGTTGGGGGGGGGGGGGCGCAGTGTCGGCCGTCGCCTGGTCGGTGCCGGAGCGGATGAGCGGCGTATCTCGGCCGAGATCGGCTCGTGCGCGACATGATCGCCTCGGCGATCGAGTGTCCCGGCATTTGCGTCGCAGACGAGCCGAGCTCAGTGGCGGGATTAGCGCCGCTTACGAGGACATGGCTGAGACGCCCGAGATCTGACCGGCTGTCGCAGGCGCCGTCGGCATGTGCGGGCGTATGCCAACTGTCGCAGGCGACGCCGGCATGTGCGGGTGCATGCTAATTGTCCCAGCGACAAAGGAGCCAGGAGGCTCGGCCGATGAATTCCGCGAGACGGGTTCGTGTCGGACCGTACCTAGCTGCATTTTTCAAAGCGAAAATTATGTTTCCTCTTTCTCGGTCACGCAACTGCCTGGCGATTTCATTATAATTATGGTGACAGCATCAACTTGGTCAGTCGACTGAGTCGCTACACTGGACGCCAGCTTTTATAACCCTCATTAAGCGGCAGAATAGGCCGAAATGTGCACGGCATTAGTGCCGACGCTAGGTGGCCTGCTCACCGAACCGTCTTGCTGTGCAGTTTTTTGTCTGATGGTGACGTATCGCGAGTGACCGCCGCTGGCCGCCCAATCACGCTGCAGCGGCGGCGTGTTCGGCCGGTTCCCACGATATTTGTGCCGATTCGGGCGGCCGTGGCCCCGGGCCGTCGCCGGCCCCGATGTCCTGGTGGCAGCCCGGTTTTCCGGGCCTCGACACGCCATCCTCGGCGACGCGTTCCGTGGCGCGCGTCGACGCTCCGGTCGTCTGTGAGTGGCCCGGGCAGGTGTAGTCTCCCACATAGCGATCGGTGAAATCTGCGGACGACGTCGTCGTCAAACGATGACAACTCTGTTAAAGCGAATTGTCTATAAATCGCCTGTATGCGCCCCCCCACACACACATATATTGCGGTGCGGTGCACTTTCGAAGTCGAAGCGGCGAGAAGGCCGGCATCATTCCAGATGCACTTTCACGGACGCATGCCGCTGTTGTCTCGCCTCGCCACGGGTGCCGTGTTACAGCAGTGGTTCCGCGGGCGGCGCTCATGGGCGCCGGGCGGTGAGCGTCCATAACGCGTCCTGCCGCGGCGGCATTTCACAGCTGAGCGAGGAATGGCGGCCGGCGGGCGGCGAGGCACACACGGAGACCGGCTCGGCCGCGCTGCGTCCATCGCCCGCTTCAATGTATAATTAGGCGCAATTAATGCCGATAAATTAGTCTGCCGGCGCGCATCTGCGCCGCCCGGCGGGATATGGAATCTGGGACGGAAACTGCGACTGCCGACGGTCAAGGTGGATGCCGGCCGGCCGTCACGCCACCTGCGCGCTGTCGTCACGTGCGCAGCGGGTGTCGCGCGCGCGCGCTGCGGTCGCGCCACGCGCCTGCTGGCGGCGCGAGATACTCCCGACCTGTCGGTGAGGCGACCGTGACCCGTGGGCGCCGACTGTGCTGTGCTGCTCACACGCTGGCGACGTCACAGCGCCGGTCGGCGTCCTCCGATCGCCACGCAGCCATCACATGTCGGCGCCATGCACTCAATTACCGGCCGCGCGCGCGGGTGGTACTGCGTGCAAGGGCGTCGCCACCGGGGGGCAGAGGGGGCAGTCGCCCCCCCCCTGCCGTGAGACTGGGGGGGCGCCGCCCCCCCCTGAAATTTGAGGAGGCCCCTATCCGGAAATGCACAGGAAAAAAGTGAGCAAGGAGGCCGACGAGGTATGAGAGGAGGCCTCCAAGACGTGAGAGGAGGCCCCTAATTTGAAGAAGGAGTCACCTAGGAGAGGATATGAGGCCACAGAAATCAAGAGAGTGCCAACAATTGGCACGTAGGCCCCCAGGAATGCAAAGGAGGCCCCCAGGATTGCAAAGGAGGCCCCCAGGATTCCAAAGGAGGCCTCCAGGATTGCAAAGGAGGCCCCCAGGATTGCAAAGGGAGGATTGCAAAGGAGGCCCCATGATTGCAAAGGAGACCCCAGGATTGCAAAGGAGGCCTCCAGGATTGCAATGGAGGCCCCTATGATTGCAAAGGAGGCCCCCAGGGTTGCAAAGGAGGCCCACATGATTGCAAAGGAGGCCCCCAAGATTGCAAATGAGGTCCCCAGGATTGGAAATGAGGCCCTCGGGATTGGAAAGGAGGCCCTCAGGATTGGAAAGGAGGCCCCCAGGATTGCGAAGAAGGCCCACAGGATTGCAAAGGAGGCCCCCAGGATTGCAAAGGAAGCCCCCAGGATTGCAAAGGAGGCCCCCAGGATTGCAAAGGAGGCCCCCAGGATTGCAAAGGAGGCCCTCAGGATTGCAAAGGAGGCCCCAATACGGAAAGGGAGACCTCAGAAAATGAGAGGAGGCCCTAAGACGGAAGAGAAAGCCAGTGGATATGAGATGAGGTTCCGGAGACGCAAAAGCAGTCCCCAAAACGGGTAAGGTTCCACCAAGATAAAGAAGGATGATCCAGAAAAGTGGCAGGAAGCACCTAATTCGGAAGAGGACGATATAAGATTGGATATGAGACCCTATGATGAACGAGGAAGCCCCTAAAATAGGAGAGAAGGGTCATTAGATAAGAGGGATGGCTCCCAGGCGAGAAAGAAGGCTCGAAGACGTGAAAGAAGGTACCCAGGACATCACAAGGTAACTGAAATATGAAAGGTTGCTTGTAATTTGGAAGAGGAGGGACCTGAGAGAGAAGAGGATCCCACTAGGAGATAAGAGGCCACCCTTAAAATTGGCAAAGATAGAATCAAAACGCAGAACAGGAGGCCCCCAAGACGTGAGAGGAGGCCCCTAATTGGAAAAAGAAAGCATCTAGAAGAGAAAAGGAGGCCCCTGCCGGACTCGAGAGGAGTCCCTCAAGACGGAGTAGGAGGTCTCCAGGGCCGAATGAGGCCCCGACGACCGGAAGGAATTCCCAGGAAATGAGAGAAGGCCGTTAAGATGGGAGTGGTAGGTAGCAGGTATGGAAAGAGGCGAGGTGTCCAAAATTGAAGATCCCCTCAAGCTTTGCGAGGACAAAGGAGGAGGCCCATGAGGCGTGGCAGGAGGCCCCTAATTTGGCAGAGGATGCTCCTGGAGCATGAGAGGAAGCCCCATGCCATGTTAAAGGGGCACCAGGAAGTGAGAGGAGGCCCTCGAAAACGGGAGAGGAGGACCATTGAATATGGAGGAGGATAGGACGCACGAGGAGACATCCAAAACCGGTAAAGAGGCTCCAGGAAATGAGACGAGACCCCTACGACGCGAGAGGAGGCCTATAATTTGCAAGAAGCCCCTGAAATGGTAGGAGTCGTGCCGGGGTACTTGAAAATCACGATATGGGCCAAAAAGATCCGGCCGAGGCCCCTGAAAATCACGCTGAGCCTAAGGGTACCAAAAAGTCACGCCCGGACCATGAAAATCACGCTTGGGGCACGATAGGTCGTACCGTTCCCCAACAGTAGCATTGGGACACAAATGAAGCCGGGCAACGAAAAACAATCCGGACATGGATAATCACTCTGGGGCCCCAGCAATGACACCAAAAGCATCCAAAACGTATTGGACCCCACAAAGTGTCGAGGTCGCTAAAACTGGCGCTAGGGATCCAAGAAAATGACGTCGGGACACAAAAGATTGCATTGGACTAAAAAAGTTACGTCGCAGCCCTTGAAAATCTCACTAGGGACCAAAAAGGTCGCGCCTGGACCCCAAAGGTTGAAGAAGAAGAAGAACCTTGGGTTCTTTTACGACGCATTCAACCGCTAGGTTATATAGCGTCGCCAACCTCTCACTCCGATTGGTCGCGGGTGGACTCGGTAAATACCGTCGGTTGTGAGATTCGAACGCACAATCTTGCGATCAAGAGTCCGATGCTCTACCAACTGAGCTACCGCGGCCCCGGCCCCGGCCCCAAAGGTTGCAGCTGCCCCAAAAATCAATTATCAACCGGAATGTCACTCTGCGCCCCCAAAAATCGTGTCAAAGTCCCCCCAAAACCCGTTGGGCACTGGAAAGAAACGTGTCAGGGCACCGAAAAAAATCGCACCTGGAGACCGAAGAATCGTACCGGGACCCAAAAATATCATATAAGGACACATCGGTGGCCGCAGTGGCATATCAAAGGGGCAAATGCCCCCTCCCTCCTAAGAGGGATATGCTCCCAAGAATCGAGCCGAGGCCCCCAAAAGTCGCGCTGGGGCCACAAAAATTCGCGTCTGTCCACCAGAATTCGTGTAGGGGCTCCAAGTAAATACGGCGGGGCCCAGAAAACTCGCTCCGAGGCCCGAAAATCTGCAACGGGAACCGCCAAGATCGCGTTGGGGCCACAGCTAAGTACAACGCGCCCCGCAAACTCGAACCGGTCCCACTAAATATCGCGCTCGGACCAACAATTCCCATCGGTAGTACCACAAATTTGGTCTGGGCATCAAAAATTCACGTCGGGGTTGCCAACAATTGGCGTCTAGGGCCCCACATAACCACCGTGTGACCCCCAAAGTCGCATCGGTATCTGAAAAATAAAGCCGGAGCCCTCCAAATTAAGGAGGGATTCCAAAAAAAAGTCCGGGTGAAGAAAATGGTTATGGAGCACCGAACATATCATCAGATGCCTTCACAAATCGCGTACGGCATCGAAAAACATACCGGAGCTCGAAGAACATCGAGGTGAGATACAAAAACTTGGCGCCAGGGACTCGAAAAATCAGGCCGGGACTCCGAATTTAAAGAAAATTCAGAAGAGATCCACAAAAACGCGTTGAGCCCAGATAACTGGCGTTGCGTCCCCGGAACCACGCGCCTGGGCGCGATAAGTCGCGCTAGGACCAGAAAAATCGCACCGAAGCCCCAAAATCGTACTGGGGCCTCACAAATGTGCGCCAGAAGCCCCAAATAAAGACAGCGGGACCCTAAGAGCACAACGAGGACAGAAAATGCAACTGGCCCTCCAAAGCGCAGTCTCGCAAAAAGCGACAGGGCCCTAAAACATGCGTTGCAGCCCTAAATAAATATACCGGGAACTCTAAAAAAAACATACAAAAATACCGGAAGCTCTCAAGGCACACAGGGGCCATGCGACCGCACAAGGGCCTGAAAAGAGGCTGGGGCCGCAAAAAGCAACATGGTCCCAAAACGAACAAAAATACCGGGCAATAAGTCTTTGATCATCGAGATCTTTGAAAGCGCCCCGACAATTAAGAAAAATCATCGGTGCACAAAAAAGCAACAAACCCTAAAACGAGCAGGGGTTTCAAAAATGCGTCGGGCCTCTAACAAAAACGAATTGGAGCCCTAAGACACATCCGTAGACGAAGAAATACGAAACGGGTCCAAATAAGTCCACTCAGGCAGAGCCTCGGTTCGGTAGCCAACCTGGAAGCATGTTTAATCAAATATATGAGGTGCATCAAAGCTCAGCGGGTATCCGCATTTCTTCACCATAAAATATGGGAAGTAGGGAACTAATGATCGAATTTAATTCATCGAATTTTCGCAGCGAACGCCCATACGAAGCATTTCATCACGTCAGATATGGCGCAAGTCTATCATGTGACAGCAATTAGCAAAGCGTAGGAGGCCCAGCAGAATCCGTAGCATCGCACGAAGTGTGGCGAATGCGCCGAATGCGCAAGATGGGTGTGCACGTGCACTATCGTTGGCGTCGTGGCGACCGGGCACTATGAACTGGAATGTCTGAAATTGGGAAATTTTACATTTTAAAGTGATTTGTGTAGGTGCAATTTCAGCAGTGCAAGGTGACTTATCAAGGGATACCAAAAGAATACATTCGAACAGGGTGGGGGAGCTAGGGTTGAAATCCGACGAATCAGAAACGATAGTGGTAGATTAGGCCCCTCCACAGGATAATTCAGTTGGTCACTAATTATTTTATTTAAAAAGGTCCCCTTTGACAAAATAGTGATCGAAATCGGAAGACTTTTTATTGAGTAGATGGACCCCCTCCAAATACGTTTGCCCCCCCCTCCCCTTGACGCAAATATAGGTACGTCACTGGTCCCCCAATAATTTTCAGAAACATACGCCCATGGAGCAAAGCCAACATTGACGGGGCAAGTTCCCTCT
>JAOTOM010002143.1:0-92018 GCA_034440615.1 Ashinkailepas kermadecensis
CTATAATGTGCCATATATGCCACACTGCTGCTCTTTGTTGCATAATTTATCCATCCCTCACCTGGCACTTCTCAGACGTGATTAAAGGGACATTCAACACTTCACGCAGTTGATTCAACACCTTTTCACATTGAAAATGCTTCATTTCCACCTCTTTGCCACATAGATGACTACTATTCCACCACAATGCCGAAAAAACTAAACATACAGCATGGCCAAGGCGATATATAAACATGCAGCTTGGCTCTGAGAGCAGCCGGCTTCTGCTCAGTCTCGCCTTTCCTCACGACTTCCAACAAATAGTATGATAATTCATAATTAAATAGGAAAACTTAACCTAATGTAATACAATCTACTCTTATCTAAACTAATATATTATAATTTAAAAACACAAGCGTAATATGTATCGTGACGTCATCCACACACACAGCCTCAAGCCGTGCTCTGCTTAGTTTTTTCGGCATTCTGGTGAGTAGTATTGGCATGTTATCTATGTGGCAAAGAGGTGGAGATTAAGCATTTTCAACGTGAAAAGGTGTTGAATCAACTGCGTGAAGTGTTGAATGTCCCTTTAATCATGTCTGAGAAGTGCCAGGTGAGGGATGGATAAATTATGCAACAAATAACAGCGGTGTGGCATATATGGTGCATTATAGATATTGTCGCTAAGATTAACCGAGACGTAAGCATTTACTGAGAAAATGAATGATCGCATCTTCCGAATCACGTTCATAAACTGCAAAAAAAAATCCTAAAATTCCCAAAACACCTTTTAAGAAAAAAATACCCAATTAATGATGTCATAAGCAAGATATGGAAGAAATGTGCTATGACATAAATAATATTTCATGAGTTAATGCTGCAAACATTTATATACCTTAATGGGATCCTCTGGGCTGTGGCTTGTCAGTTTGTGCCTTAATGTTGTCTGACTGACCAGCACTGTGTTCAGACTGAGGCTCATAAGTCTTTGATGCTTTAAGAAGGAAATTATTAATCTTGCGGCTGTGGAATTCCTTGAAAAAAAACAAATACTGGCAGACCTTGCAAAAATTTGAGCAAATAGCCTTGCTGGGAACGACACTGTTGTCAAAAAAATTATAAACTTGTGTGACTGTTCTCAAAAGAAAGCTTACTAATTTGGTGAGATACTGGAGCACAACCCACACACAGCAAAGCTAAACCTACACTTATATGTGGTGTATCTTGTGCCTGGCTGTGTCTGGTTTGTCTACTGATATTTGATTAGTGGTCTGCTTAGAATCAAGAGTTCAAAAATTATATATGAATAGATAAATCATAGACGAAACATAAAATAACCTAACCTAGACTAAGATAACAACATAATATATAAAATATATTATAACATAATATAACTTGACCTGACCAGAAATCCAGAATAATTCCAAACAAACTTTTTGGCCATGATGTCATCAAATCTAAGTGACATTGTTAGCTCTGCCATTAACGTAAAGAGCATTGCAAGGAACGTCCGGCCTTGATCGAATGTCATGGCGCTTGGTTGAAAATATAAAATGTGGTTGGTTGGTTGCCGTCGACTATCTGGTCTTCACGCCGAAAATATTAGTTGTCTGGAATAGACTCGGTCCGACTGGAATAGATGTCAAATTAAGCCAGACATATAAGGTTTTCAATGTCAAAGAGTATTGAATTGAGTGCATGCAGTGTTACATTTCTTCTTTATCATGACTGTGACACACCAGGTACAGATAATTATACTCAATGGGCTATATTTGTAGAGGGAAGATTATGATCGTGTATTTCTTTGCCAAATGAAAAGTAATCATTTGCAGAGACAATGAATGGTCGAATCGGCTTTTTCACGTTAAAATACGTTGTTTTTTTAAAATCCAAAGTACACAATTTTACATTGATCTCCAATAATACCATATATTTAGTGCTGCAAGCCAAGAAATGGCTACATTGAGTAAAAATGACACAAATATTTCCACAAATGAATGTATATTTTCAATAGCCTTACATCATTTATCCTACCACTAATCTCCCACCAACATATCTGCAGCTCACTATTGCTTACATTCCTTCTAAGGTGTGGCAAATGTGACAAAGGCAGCACATGAGGCAAGCTCCCTATGAAGCTGTGTGAAAATAGCATCATGTGAAATAGAAGATAATTTTGGGATTCAAACCTAGCCATTCAAATCTTGCAGAATTTGCCTACCCAAACATAATTTACCAGTAATATTCAGAACTGTATCCAATTGCTTTGAGGTTCAATTTTGCATATAAACAAAGTAGGTTGTTTGAAGATGGAAGATTACTGCCAAATTATGTTAGGGTAGGGAAACAGTTATGGTAACCAAATTCTGCTAAGTTGGTGTATGCTAGGTTTGAATCCCATTTTGTATTAATTTCACATGATACCATTTTTTACACAGCTTCATGGGCAGCCTGCCCCATGTCCTGCCTTTTTCACATTTGTCACACTTTGGAAGGAATGTAAACAACTATGTGCTGCAGGTATCTTGGTGGAAGGTCAGTGGTAGGAGAAATGATGTAAGACACTTGAGGTACTTGAAATATGGCTTCATTTTTTAATTCATTGTCTTTTTTGCTCAGTATAATCATTCTAAAGTTAGCAGCACTCAAAATATAGTATTTAGAAGTGATGTGATGTGTACCCAAGGAATACCACTTAACCTAAGCTAACATAACCTGCTTTTGAAGAAACTAAATTTCCAAGATGTTTTTCTCTCATTTGAAGAAAAACATTTTGAAAAAAATGTCAACTTCGAAAATCTAAACTAGCCTAATCTGACTGAACATATCCAATTTGTTTCCTTTGTGTAGGCAAAAATGTGTGTAAAGCTTGTCAGGTGAACACCTTAAAGTGCAATAATACCGAAATCCACACAGAAATGCATCAGGATGGCAAAAACCACACCAAGGAGATTGCTATCACTCTATTTCAAACAACATGCGCTATGTTAAGGGTTGTGTGCATGGGATGATGAACTGAATTTGGCGGTGGGTTTTTTTGCATGGTAAAACATTTGTTAGCTATTAACTGAGACAAACATGGTGCAATCTTTTTATTTTTGTGGTTTTCTCCAATTTGTAAGATTTTCTTCATAGTGTAATTTTGAAGTCATGTGAATTGTCAGTGAACTATCTGCCAACCTGCACCAGCTACCCATCCCCATACTAGCCACCCTCCCCTCACAAAAGATATATTATTGAAAGTGCCATACTTTGCAGTGTAGGTGTTAACAATACCTAGTCTTGAATTGCACTCTCATGTCACTTGTTGCTCACAAGATTGTTGTTGTTTCTGTCGTGTTGTCCTTTCAGTCTTGGGCTGTGTCCATATCGAGGGTGTCAGAATATATTACCCAGTTTCCTCAGGAACAATATCACAGCATCTGCATTGGTGAAGGCCTCCACCAGAGATTGGTTGTGGTGGCTGAAGATGTGTTGGAGTCTCCACATGTGGGCCAGGGCCACTCCCTTGGCTCTGGTGATGCCAAGCTCATCTCCAAAGCAAATCTTGCCTAGGCCCACGATGTTGAAGTGTTGTGTCCCACGGTTGCTCTCTGCCTACTCTCGTCCCAAGTGCAACTTTAGCTGGGCTTGCATGGCCTTGGGTATCTGGTATCTGGTCTTGGTTCAGGGTGGCTGCCCACCTTGCCAATGTGTCGGCTTTTTCATTACCCGGGATGCCGGCGTGCCTCTGGACCCACTGGACGTCTATTGATGTCTGTAGCCAACTCTCTTCATGCATGTCCAAATCTCACCCGGTAGCGGGTCCGTCTGGCTTGCTGGACCTGTCTTCACGCCTTCAGTGAGGGCGGACTGGGAGTCAGTGCAGATGCGTATGTTTTGGGGATCTCAAAGGCGGGCTCCCGCTGCTCCAGGTGTTGCAGTGTCTCGTTGAGGGCGTGAAGTTCTGTGATATAGCTGGAGGTGTATTTGCCGGCGGGAGTCCGTATTCTCCGAGTTTCCTCAGGTTCCTCCCACACGACAATTGCGGCTCCACCGTCCTCCGATCCTGTAGTGGCTGAGCCGTCCGTAAAAACCAGGACGTTGGTTTCCGGGAGCTGGCGTAGGGTTTCTTCGGAGGCCATGCGTCGCTTCTCTGCCGGTCCGTCCCGAGGCACGGTCCTGGCCAGGTTGGTGTGGATGGTGACGTTCGCTGGTGTATACTCCCACGGAGTGGTACTGTCCGCGATCATCAGCGGTTCCCTGGGGAAGGAGCCGAGGCCCGCCGTTGCGGTCGTCTCCAGGCTCATCTTCGCCCAGCCTTGACCATGATGGAGGCGGCGCTGTGGCCTGTGTTCGGGCCGGAGGAGGTCCCGGATCGGATCCCCTGGTAATTCACGCGAATGTTTCTCCACTGCGATCGCGGCCAGTAGTTTGCGCCGGTAGGTGAAGGGCTCCAGGCCGGCTTCTCTGGATAGCACGCCCGTGGGGTCGGACCTGAGACATCCTGTTTTCGTGCGGCAGGCCTGTCGCTGTGCGATCTCAAGCATATTAATGTTGGTGTTACTGACGCCCGGCATCCAGGCTCCTGCCGCATTGCCGGTGCATACCCTGGTGAAGGCCATGTAGACGCTGCACATATCTGACGTCGCGCATCCCCACGTGGTCCCGCTAATAGTCCTGAGGATGTTATTTCGCTGCTTCATCCGCCCTTTGATGGTCTGGATGTGGTGGTCTGGACTCTAGAACGCACCATGAAGGTCATGGTGCGTTCTAAAGTGACTCCCAGAAAGGGGGGGGGGGGCGAGGGTGTATAGCTGATCGGTCGCTGCTGGAAGAAGAGGGTTGCTTCCTTCTTGGCCTCGCTTTGGTCCAGCATGAATACGGTGGAAGCGGTTGTGTCTAGGCTGACGGTCATCTTCCATCTCGGCACACACTGCTCCAGCTTCTCCAGCGCCTCCTGCAGCTTACCCTCGGCAATAATAAATTATTCGCTAAATAGGTTGGAATGTACCACTTATTAAACACTGAATCGACATCCTTCCCAACGTAGTATCGACATCGTGCTTCTTGGTGTGTGTTTGTGAAGTGATCATTCCTCGTTTCTAACTTTATCCCGTTTACATTTATTGATTCTTACACTTCCAACATATAAGGAGAATTGTATAATGTTGTGATCACTATTAATGAACATTTATGTTCACATTTTGCACATCATTCTTCTTATTTGTAAGCACCAGATCTAATATTTCGTTTCCCCTTGTAGATTCATGTACCATTTGAAAGAAGAAATTTACCTTAAAGCAAGCCATGAAACATCCTGATCTATTGCTGATTACACATGATATTCCTAAATAGCATGCCCTATTCTATTCCTAAATGATCTTGCATACATACTTCCCCAGCACATTAAGACCTCATGTATATGATATCAGGGTTATACAAATTGACTGTTCCTGGATTTGTCACATCCAGAACACTATCCCCTCCAAATAATTATCTCATTTTTTCTCATTTCGGAGCTTGAATGGTGCTGCTTGACGATTAATTACTCTGTGATGTGCTCAAGGCTCATTGAAAGTTCCTTGTGATGTACCGTCCCGGAATAGTCGGAATTTGCTCCGCGTGCTGTTGAGTCGAACGTAGGCCTGGCGGTCGGTCAGGAATGTCTTGACCCAGGCGGTGTAGCAGCGGGGGAGGCCCATCTTCATCATCTTGTATTATATGTCGGTCCTCCATACCTTGTCGAAGGCTCACAAAAATCCACGAGCACTAACACCACCGGCTTCTTCTCTTGCATGTCATCCGCGATAGCCTGTGTCAGCCGCAAGATCTGGTCTTCAGTGGACCGCTTTCTCCTGAATCCCACCTGGCAGGGGTTCAGCAGGTTCTTCTCTAGAAGATACACGGACCTTCGGTTGATCAGATGCTCACAAAGTTTCCCGGTGCAGCTGGGTAGGCTTATCGGCATGTACGGCTTCACCTTTTCGGCGGCTTCCTCCTCTTCAGCATCGGTACAATCTCCGCTTTGGTCCAGGCAGATGGCAATCCTCTCCCACTGATCCACGAGAGGTTGATCAGGTCGAGGAGCGGCTGGCGGTCGCGGTCCCCCAGGCGCACGAGCATCTCGTTGGAGACCTTGTCTAGACCAGCTGCATTCTTAGCAGGCAGACAACTCAGCTCCTGTTGTAGGTCAGTGCTGGTGAAGGGGCGCAGCAGCCAAGATGGTGTCAAGATAGATTCGCCTTCAGGATGGTGACGCGTGCCGTCCTTTCCGCCTCCCTCCATTCTCCGTCGATCGCGACGTCTGGCGGCCCGAGCGCGCAGCGCGTCCCGCTTCTTCGCCGCCTCATCCACCTCCCGCGTCCACCAGGGCTTCGGGTCCTTTCTTCTGGAAGCCTCGGGGGATGGCCACCGCTGGCGCGTTCAGGATGGCTGTCACAAGTGCGTTGTTGGCCTCCTTTGGTGTTGTATCCTCGGTCCACACCGGCACCGATCCGAAAATCTTCACCTCTTCGAACAGCGTCCAGTCCACTTTCTTGTACACCTTGTTCTCCACTTTCTTGCTGGACCTCTTCCTGGGCTTTTCTTCTTCTTCCCTGTCTGGATCTTGCATACAATTTGCAGGTGGTTCGAGGATAACGCGATCTTGGTCTCCCATTCTACTCGGCTGGGCAGCGAGGAGTGGTTCGGCGCTCTGTGACCATCGCCCCTAAGCCCAAATAACCAATCAACCAATCAGCGAGGAGTGGTGTAGGGTGATGTCAGGGGCTGAAAGGCCATAGGGCGGGACCTGCTCTGTCGTGTGGGCCCTCCTTTGTTGGCGACGATGAAATTACTCACCGTAATCTACTCGTCGATTCCCTCCCCAATGTGGTTTTCTTGGATATGTAGATCCCATGCCGCGCTATGTTCGTTGACGTCACCGCAGATGATGGTGTTACGGTCGCTCGGCCACGGATCCGGGCTGCAATGGTGAGTGGGGGTGTACGCTCCCACGCGAATGAGCAGCACGTAGAGGTTTGCGACCTTCAGGTGGTGCGGTCCCCCGACCTCGACCACGAGGGCGTCGGTCGTGTCGTCGTGTGCCGCTGTTGTCATCTTGTCCAGCACTGTGCACGGCGTGCCTTTGCTGACGAATGTGTCGACCCGCCGCCGGCCGTGGTGTCTGCTCGACGGCCTCGACCTCGGTCCTCCTGAGAGTGTGGTACCCTCGTACCTGGAAGGGATCTTTAGGCGTCAGATTGGTCTCCTGCAGGGCCACGATGTCCGGCTTAAGATCGTCCAAGAACTTTAGCCGTTCGACTTCCTTCGATCGAACGCCCTTCGCATTCCACTGGACAATGGTCGTCTCACCTGTAGTCTGTGGGCTTGTTGGTGTAATTCTTGGTCTCGGTTGTCTTGTGTTCTTGCGGCGTTGTGGTCTGGCCGGTACAGGCGGTGTCAGGCGGAGCCCTTTTGATGGGCCCGGTTGCCGCGAGAGCTCGCCCTGAGTCCGGGGGTCTGGGCGAGGCGGGGACAGGTTGGGGGTGGGCGTCGTCCCCCCTGGCGATCCAGATCCCGCTGCGATTTGGTGTCCATCGATTGGAGTGGGGTGTATTTGTCACCAACTGTTTCCGAAAAGTGGGACCAATTTTTAGGGAAATTTATGCCGGTACTCGACTCCCACGCCCCCTTGCGCTCGGTTAAAATCAGAAACCCCAGCGCCCCCAAGCTCTCTGATACTACAAAAGCCCTTATGGCCCGGCGCAGGGAAGCCCTGACAGAGGTGGGACATGGCTCAATCCGCTATAGCATCCTAAATAAAGCGGTGAAACGCGAGATTCTCCGTGATAATCGAGAGGAGTATAGCAGGAGAATAGAGGAGGGTGGCGCGCGGTCTGTATTTAAAAGCATAGACACCGCAGTTGGTCGAAACAATTTCGACAAACGCGTCATCCCTACCGCGTCCCCAGATGACCTCAACATTTACTTTGTGGGGGTAGGTCCCCGTGTAGCAGCGGAGGTGGCCGCGCAGGGTAGTTCCCCCAACCTACCATGCTTGCTACCCCGTGTGGGTGCCTGCGCGTTCAGCCCTCCCCCTCTCACTGGCGGACTTTCAATTACTGGTCCTGGGGGATGCGGTGCTCTGCCTCCGCAGGAGCAGACGGGATTTGCATGCGGATCGTGCGTCTGACCCTCGACGTGTTAGGAGATATATATCTTCACCTGGTCAATTCCTGTCTTGCGAACTGCGACTTCCCCCGCTTGGAAACATTCCCTCGTTTTTCCGGTTTATAAATCAGGCGATTCATCCTTGGCTTCCTCTTTCCGTCCAATTTCCATAGTTCCCACCATCGCTAAAATTGTAGAGCGTGCTGTACACCAGCAGCTCTACGGCTACCTGTCCTACAATCGCCTCCTCTCCCCTACCCAGCACGGCTTCCGTCCCAATCACTCTTGCGAAACCGCACTCCTGTCCCAATCCGACCGTATCCTTTCCGCCAACGACCGTGGGGATGTATCTCTTCTGTGTCTCCTCGACCTCAGCAAGGCATTCGATGTGATAAACCATGAGAAGCTCCTCGCCAAATTAAGCATCCACGGCATAGAAATATCCTGGTTTTCGGCCTACCTGAGTGATCACACCCAGAGCGTCAAAATTACTGATCGTTTAGGCAACACAAAAATATCCTCCCGGCTTCCCAACAACGTCGGTGTGTTCCAGGGTAGTTGTTTGGGACCGCTCCTGTACAGCGTGTTCAGCAATGACCTCAGCCTCTTTGTCGAAGAGGCAGAGGTCACTCAATTCGCAGACGACACGTCCTTACTCGTCAGCGGCAAAAACGGGATCTAATATCCACTTCAACCACTGATACCCCACCCCTGATCTCCCGTCTCGAGCGCGTCCTGGAATGCCTTGATCAGTGGTTTCGCGCGAATGGTCTAAAAGTGAACGCTGCCAAGTCGCAACTTCTTCTTTTGGGCGGACCTCAAAATTTGCGCAACATCCCCGACTTTTCTGTAAAATTCCGTGATCAAAATCTCGTCCCCTGTTCTCAAGCCAAAAACCTCGGTGTCATTTTTGACCGCACGCTGCCCTGGACGCCCCATGTTACCCAGCTCACCGGCCGTTGTTTCGGCACCCTCATTGGTTTGTCACATGTGAGGCACAGCCTACCGTCCGAGATTCTCACTACCCTCGTTACAGCCCTGGTCATCTCCCAGATCCGGTACTGTATTTCGGTTTACCCAAGAAAACACCAACCGGGTACAAAAAATTATCAACTTCGCTGCTAAGATGATTTTCGGCCGCAAAAAATTCGATCACGCCTCGGATCTGATAGAGGAACTGGGCTGGCTGAGGGCGGATGAGTTAGCCAGCTACCACACACTCACCACGCTCCATAAGATCCGTAGGCAGGGAGTCCCTGAAGAGCTGGCAGATTTGTTCCGAACGGTGGGTGAGCTGAGGGAGAGAGAGGTACCGCGTCGAGGCGATGACATCCATGTCACTCGGTGGCGCACCGAGCTGGGCAGGCGCAGATTTCGGGTCAGGGCTCCCTTACTGCACAATGCATTGCCTCCGGAGATCAGAGAGCTACCTGTGTCGAGGTTCGGCCGAGCTTTGAAGCGCCATATTGTTGGCGGCAGGGAATGATTTATGCTATATGACCCATGTGTGTATACGGTTTTGTTTTTAACATCTCATTTTTCATATAGGCATGTATGCTAGTTTCACCTTTTAGCCTTTTATACCTGCATGCAGTTTTTAACTCTTGACTTTGAGCCGTAATAACCATGTCTTTATTGGATGGTTCAATGAACAGTCTGAGTCTGAGTCTGAGGCTGCGCCGGGAGCCGCGCGGGTCCTCCCCTGGCAGCCGTCGCAGGACCACTCCTCCCCGAGGCGTGCCATCCTGCCGACAACCCTGGGTTGGAGCCCCGCGTATCTGCCGTGCCACCATCGCGCGCAGACTCGGCACCGCACCGAACCCGATCCGACGTTGCCATTCCATCTTTCCCATGGGTAGGTCGGACGGGGGCCTGGGTTCGTCTCGATATCCCCGGCTCGTAATATCAGCAGAGCGCGGTGCGCCGGGTTACCACGCTCTGCCTGCAAAAAAGCCTGCCCGACCATCACTCCAGGCTTTACAGAAAGTTTGGCTACCCTATTATTTATTCCTGTGGTCCTAGGATGCCACTCATTGCTTGCACCTACCCTTGGAAGGATGGATATTACCAAACATCCCCTCTGACTTTCTACTCACCTACCTATCAAAGCCCTGTACTTTTATAATGTATTCTCTGTTCTACCTCTATCTGCATCATTAACATCAAGTACGTGTGTGACACATGCATTTGTTCTGTCCCCAGGCTTCATCTCAAGTTTTTAAACTATATCCATATTGTTTGACAGATTTTGATAAACAGGAAATATGGGTGCGGTGCTAGGAGTGTGTTCGGCAGCACAGGTATGTACAAGCGGAGCATGACGACTGTTGTTTAATTTTAGAGTTGAAAAGCTAACATAATCATGGTATATGGTACCTTATTTATAGTTCTATTAATCAGTTAGAGCTATAGAGAAGATGGCTAGGGTTGCATGTAGACTTCCACACCAGCATATTATGCTATTAAATCATGAAGTGTTCAGACTTCATAAGTGCAACAGGGACCCATCTGGATTAACCCTGGACAGAAAGATACAACCAATATAACATTATAATTTCCAAAGAAGCTATCCACCAACATCCTACACACCTGCCAATACGTATCTAGCCCTTTTCACTCAATCCTGCAAAACACACATGCGGATCTAGTGTCCCATCAATAATTTTCAACTCCATCCATGCCTGTTTAAAGGAGCCTGTACCATGTACACCCACTAGCATATATCTCACCCTGTTCACCACA
The DNA here is from genome assembly GCA_034440615.1 of Ashinkailepas kermadecensis. Classification (NCBI taxonomy): domain Eukaryota; kingdom Metazoa; phylum Arthropoda; class Thecostraca; family Neolepadidae; genus Ashinkailepas; species Ashinkailepas kermadecensis. The sequence continues at coordinate 10,858 of JAOTOM010002143.1, forward strand.
AATTCCAACTCAAAGACTTTCCAAAAGATTCTCCAACTTAAACAAAATTGCCCATCATATTTTTTAATACATTCAGTGAGGACTCCAAATAACATTAGCAGGCAATTCCATTGATCAACTACCCTTTGACTGAAAACCTGTTGTTGCTTGACTGTCCTACACCTTGACTTGTTTAACTGGAATTGATGACCCCTATGTGATACTCTAAATAGAAGAGCATTATTCAGATTGACCTTTTCTAGCCCTTTAACAATTGTATGTATTTCAGTCATATCACCCCTTTATCTCCTATGCTTAAGTGAGTGAATATATAATTCCATAGGACATTATATATTCTAACTTACCTAGTCCACTGATGCATCTATTGGCTTTGTGCTGCACTATTTCTAGCATATCTATATCTCTTTCTATGTAAATGCTCCATGTCTGTACAGAATATTCCAAGTGGGGTTGTCCATAGGCTAAGTACAGTTTTTTTTTCATGACTTCCTTGCTCTTATTCCTCACGCTCGTATTAATGATTTCCAGCATTCTGGTTGCCCTGTTCCTAGTGGAGGTACATTGTTTTTTTTGCTTTAATGTCATTTGAAACCAACACCGAAGTCTCTTTCCTCTTCAATAACAGTTAGAAGACATCTGCCTGGATCAGCCCACTTTGTTGCGGTCCTCCAAGTCTAGTTGAATGTTACTAGATTAATAACTACTGTTAGCCACCCCTACCGGCTTGATGTCCTCAGCAAATTTGAACACCCTATTCTTCAGCCATACCTCAATGTTGTTCACCAGAGAAGTAAACTTAGAGCAGAGCCCTGTGGCATTCCGCTCAGAACATTCTTCCCATTCAGATTAACATCCATTTAGCACTACCCTTTGTGTCAATCCCCTTAACCATGCTTCAATCCAACCTAGAACTTTCCCATCAATCCCATGCTGCTTTAGTTGATGAATTAGATGCCTGTGTAGAACTTTATCAACAACTTTGCTAAAGTCTAAACACACAGCATCAATCCTGCTTTGATTGTCCACTTCTCTAGTTACATACTCCATAAACTCCAGTAGGTTAGTTAAACAAGATCTCCCAGATCAAAATCCATGTTGAGTATCCCTTAAAAGGTTGTGCCTTAAGTTTATATATATATATATATATATATATATATATATATATATATATATATATATATATACATATATATATATATATATATAAAAGTCTGAACAGTCTCTTTGTCCATTTCGTATTGTATCTTGCAAACTATTGAGGTCAGACTGACTGGCCTGTAGTTTCCTATGCATTTCATACTTCCAGTTATTGAAAATTGGTACTACATTTGCATTTCGCCTTGCATCTTTAGGTTCTTCAGAATACTCCATAGACCAAATTAAAATAGGTGGAACCACTAAAGCTAGAGCATGCACGACTGAGGTCCTAGGATGTATATCATCCAGCCCAGCAGTTTTATTATGTTTAATATTATTCAACTGTTTTAAAAAAAAAATATTCTGTAGTTGTAAAATCTTCCAACCCATCACCTGTCATAGTGTAGCCTTCAGTGGTTTCCAGTTTACCTGAGTTCTCTTTAGTAAAGTCGGATTAATATTCCTTGCTTAGTGACTCAATTATATCACAATCATCAACCACTATTTCACCATCTACCTTCAGTGTCCTTACACTACATATTTTGACTTAAATTTGTAGAAGCAAAAGAACCTCCCAGCACTGTCTGCTGAACATTTTTGAGCTAATATAATTTCAGTCAGTCTTTTAGATGCCCTAACACACCTAACTTTATTTCTAGCTATTCTATATGCTTTTAGGTTTTCCTCAGAGTTAGCATCTTTTAGTTTATTAAATGATTGCTTCTTTCACTCCAGTAATGTTTTACTTCCTTGGTCAGCCATGGATGGTCCTTAACCTTGTTAAATATAATTTGCCTATTGGGAATGAACCTATCCTGACCTTGAAACAGGCTGTCTTTTACCATTCTCCCCATTTTATAAGCATCTGAACCCATTAATAACTCTTCCCAATTAATTTCATCCAGGGTGATTTTGTACTCATTGTAATTCCCTGGAGCAAAATTTGGAATCAATGTTTTATTGATTTACACTTCCAACATATAAGGATAATTGTATAATGTTGTGATCACTATTAATGAACATCTATGTTCACATTTTGCACATCATTTTCCTCATTTGTAAGCACCAGATCTAATACTTCGTTTCCACTTATAGGTTCATGTATCATTTGAAAGAAGAAATTTTCCTTAAAGGAAGCCATGAAGCATCCTGATTTATTGCTCATTACACATGATATTCCTAAATATCATGCCTTATGGCTACATTAATCAGTTAGAACCGTGGAGATGATGGCTATTCCTAAATGATCTTGCATACAGACTACCCCAGCACATTAAGACCTTCATGTATATCATATCATGGTTCGAAAAATAGGCTGTTCCTGGATTTTTCACATCCAGAACACTGTCCCCTCCAAATAATAATTTTCTTCTTCTTTTTCATTTGGAGCTTGGATGGTGCTGTTTGACGATTAATTACTCTGTGATGTGCTCAAGGTTCATTGGAAAGTGCAATCTGAGATTCTGATATCACCATTTTGAAGATAACTTTTATCTCCACATCCAGGATTGTGACATATAAGTCCGCCCCTGTATCATATGCATTTGAGTTGTTCAATGTATAGCCTTGTGCATTATGAAAGAGGACGAATGCAAGATGGGTCCTCTCCATTGTATGTATGAGACAAAAGTGTGCATGAGGAACCGAGTCCTGTTGATACCGTGCTATGTTTTCCTAGAACCTTTCGTGCCGTTTCGTCAGAAGTTTTACTAGAGCACTATTTGTTCTGAAATACTTGATTTATGTCGAATCAGGTTTTTGGTCACTGCAGTGACGCCACCGCGTAACCACTGTTCTCCGCCTGCAGCGGCGTGATCTGTGTCTGTGTCTGCAGCCTGTGTCTGCAGCCTGTAGCGTGCCCGAGCCTGTGTCTGCAGTATCGGCCGCAATAGCCGGCCTCTTGCTCTCGCTCGTTCAGCATCTAAAAAGAGCACTTCATTCAAATATGAACAATCGTCCCTGCGTGTAGCCAAAAACAATCAGTCAGCCAACACCAATTTTAATCCTAACCAGGTTCGAAAAAAAAAACAAGCTGTTCCTGGGTTGTTGGCACCCAGAACGTTATCCTCTCTAGAAAATTATCCTCTTATTTTTATCATTTGGTGATTGAATGATGCTGTTTGAAAATTAACTGCTTTGTGATTAGGTGGTCAAGATTCACTGGAAAGTCCAAACTGGGATTCTGACGCCACAGATTTGAAGAAAAATATCCCCTATATATTCGATCAACCAAAGTTGTCCTCTCTTACTCCAGGATTACAAAGTACAAATTCAGCCCTGATTCTGACTGGGGCGACCTGTTATGCGCATCAGCCGACCTGACCATGATCTGCTACTCCTGACCGGTGACCTTTGGCTCCTGACTCGTGACCTGTGTTTGGTAACCCGTGACCCATGCCGTCAGCTGGCCTGCTGCTGCGGCTCGGCCGCCTGCAGCCTGTGCTGCTCGGCGTGCCCGTCGTGCGCCAACTCCACCAGCTCGCGCATCATGTACGCCGTGATGCTGCTGGCCGTGACTGTGCTGTCGTGCGTCCTGCTGGCGCCCGGCCTGCAGGCGACCATACAGAAGGTGGGTACTGCGCAGGCACATTGCCGGTGGACACAGTGCCAATGTAATGGTGTTTCGTTAGGTGTGAGATGTCGAAACGAGTACAGCAGTATGTTGCGTTCTCCACGGAAATAATGTGAGTTTCACTACTTGTGAAGTCCTTTAAACCCAGTTTTGAGACAATTGAGTACATAAGAATGTGCCAGTTTTGCGTGTTTGAGACGTACCTAATTCGGGGATATCGATATCAACGATAAAGATACAGATACCTATGCTATGAACCAGTAGTGTATGATATAGCACATCATAGGTAATCCCTTTGCCCGGAATTGTGCCACGGGATGTTCGGTATCACGATCCTGAATCCGTTATGGTGAGCATAAGCATGATGCTTATGCATGGGATATTGTTAGAAGCAAGGCATGAAGACTTCGCAAACACGCACCAAGAAGCACGATGTCGATACATCGGGAAGGATGTCGATTCAGTGTTCAGTAAGTGGTATCTTCCACCCTATTTCACGAATAATTTATAACTGGGTGGATACCACTTAGAATCTGACACCTAGCGAGCTTGAGGTATTGAAGCCAGCGTTTGGGACGTGGATGTCTTCATTTCGTGCACAAAGAGGATAGGAGGTTGCGCTGTGTTGGCTTCGGTTAGGACGTCCACTAGTGACACACAGGTACCTGTTAACGGCAAGTGGCCGCCCTCTGTGTCCACGCTGTTCCACCCCACTCATGGTGCACCACGTAATCATGGGCTGTCCGGTACTAAAACCCGCACGCCGCAGACATCTTGGGATCCGAAGTGTGGATATGTCGCTGCGATAAATGCTGGCAGATGACTCCCTGATCGTTGCATCTGGGATATATTTACATTCCTTCGAAACAAAAGTTTTGACCTTATCTATCACCCATCGTATGCACTCAGATACCAGCTAAAACTTCTCATCCAACCGTAAGGTGATAACAGATGGCGTTATCGGCGCAAAATGATCGATGTTGTCAACGCGTCCTAAAACACAAACCCACCAACACCACGAGCGTCAGCTGTGCCTGGTAGATTGCCATGTTGTGTTCGGGAATGCATAAAGAATCAATTGCTGGTATCGTGTGAATGTAAATTCTGTCATATTGTTTTTTGGACCTAATCTATCTCATGCAACATTCGTAACCAGACTGGAGGTGAAAGGCTTTGAAGTATGAGGGTCTGAATGACTTTGAAATATTTGTGACCAGTGCATATTTTGGTGTACTCAATGGGCATGCTTATTGTCCATCACAATCTCATCGGGCCTTGGACCTGTAGTGCTTTTATTCCATCTAAAGTGTGTTTATTGCGTTGCCATCGTTGCGGTCCAACGTTCAAATCGCTACTATTCGTATTACTTCTTATCCTTCCTAGTGTCGTGCTGCGGTTGCATACCAGCAACATGTTGCTATGATTCACCCGTTTAGGACAGTTCATGTCAATGAGCTACCACATGTGGATAGGCAATGCATGTGAATACGTTACTTACACTTATAGTATGCATACAAAATAGCGATTTGTAAATAACAATGTGTGCCAAATTATATACGCTTTGGACCATTCTGGAAGGTGTGCTTGCTCTCTTTTGATGCATTTTGGGCGGTGCCGCATCTGCATTGCTAATCAAGTATTAACCAGCTTTATAACTCCTGTCTCTCTCTCTCTCTCTCTCTCTCTCTCTCTCTCTCTCTCTGCATAGCCAGTGACTGGAATCGGTGGGGATTCCGGGCGAACACACCAGCGAGTGGTGCCACGTCGCCAGGTGCTTCGCGTCTGACCCACGTGCCAAATTCGGCCGCGGCAGCGTGCATGGTCGAATTTGGGTTTTCAAATCTGGGATTCGGAGATGGTAGTAACACAGGGTTAAAATAATGGTTCTTCGTTAGGTGTGAGATGTCGAAACGAGCACAGTAGGATGTCGAAATTTCCCATGGAATTGGTGTCATTTAAAATGTTTTTGACGTCTTTCAGACTTAAATTTGAGCGAATGGTGTAGATACTTATCACTTGCTATAAACTGCTATTGTATGCCATATCACATAGGTAATCCCTTTACCTGAAATTGCATCGAGAAGTGTTCGTGTATCACAATTCCTTGTCAAGAGCATGCACATGCTACTCATAAACGAGATACTGTTAGAAAGGAGACACAAAGACTTATAAGCATGCATCAAGGAGCAGGATGTCAATACTTCTTGGAGAAGGATGTCGATTGAGTGTTCAGAAAGTGGTATATTCCACCCTATTTCAGGAATAATTTATCACTGTAGTAACAAGCCATCTAACTTTCAGGGGATAGATGGCTTTGCCTTTGACATCACAAATTATTATTACTAATGGACTTCGAGGACTTCAATTTATATTTGTTTTTAAAGAATAAATAAGGGATTGCAAAGAAAAAGTGGACCAAGGCACATACCTGGAGGCGAGATATAGCCGCAGCTGTCTTCCATTGCTGCACAATCTATTATTCCTGGAATAATTACCCGGATTAACTCCCGCCGGGCCGTCGGGCTCTCGAGAGCCCCATCCCCCAATAATTTTCCGTTATAACAGCCGAATGAGTGGACGCAAAAACACTAAATTTGCAGTATCTTATTATACTTATGTTTGCATATTTTGTAAAAATATCAGGCCTAGGTCGTCATAGGTCATTTACCTGGAACAGGTCAAAGGGTGTGGTCTTCCAAAATATTCAAAGTGCCGCCAATCATAGTAGTTGCAACATATAACACCAAACTCAGAGCATGCTATCCTTTCATCAAGGCTAACATACTCCTACTTGGAAATGCTAATTAAGGTCACGGTTACTGATCTGAGGCGAGGTCAATTTTCGCGTATTTTTTCCGTATTCATTGGTAAAATTCAATTTGGGACCAGTTTATCACACTAAAAGTGATAAAGAGCATGCAATAAGCATTCTGAGTTAATGTTTGTGTCAAAGGTCGATGACATAAGGTCAGATCACTGATCATGGATATTCTAGACAATGTCATCTTATACATAATGTTGCTGTTCTTCGCTAAGTGATTAAATTAGGTTTCAGCGCCGCCTAAGTCGTGCGACATGCCATTGGACAACATTCGAATGACCTGAGATGACTTGACCTCGTGCAAACCAGTGATAAATTATTCGTGAAATAGTGTGGTATATACCACTTCCAGAACACTGAATGGACATCCCTTCCAAAGAGTTATCGACATAGTGTTTGATGTGTGTTTATGAAGTCTGCAGGCCTGATTTCGAACAGTGTTTCGTTTACAAGCATGATGATTATACTCACCATTATGGACCATGATACACGAACATCTCGTAGCGAAATTCCAGGTAAGGGTGCCTATGATGTGGTCTGCCATACAGCAACATTTTATATCATGGGCATTTGTATCGTGATTGTTAACATAGCTATTTCTAAATTAAAAATATCAAAAGAAAAGAAAAAGTGCGCATATGAGTACACAATTTGATGACGATTAAGTTCCCTACACGCAAAAGGTATTTTAGGCTCGCTTCCATAGCGAATTTGGACATACTACTGTACTTGTTTTGACATATCATACCTAACGAAAAAAAAACATCCGTTTAACACCGGTGCAAGCTGACCTAATTTGACCTTTCTTTGGAATTACTTCCCGAGCAGTGCACACTTGGCAAATGAAGTGATTGGTTTACCAATTTATGCATTGTCCCGGCGTGACCGGAGGTCAGAATTTGGGCAGTTTATAAGAGATGTTTCAGTACCATATCAGTTCTTCTTGGAGCACAATTTTATTCTTCAGAAGTGATGTTCCTGACGTATTCATGCCTGCACCTATTTGACCTGACTATTTATGGACGATGTATGTCGTAACCGGACCTGGCGTTATAATTTTCGAATGTCATTGATGTAGAAATATTTTGCTTGACTGGTTCTGTTGGAAGGACCCATGACATATTCATATTTTTCAGGTCACTCTCGAAGGTAAAGCTCATGTCGCTGAGTTGACCTATTATTGATCTTTGTCGACCTCAGCATAACCGAAAATGGAGAAATATGATATGATATGAGTCATCGGCTATATTGGCTTCCTAATGACGTTTTCCCTGTCACCGTAGCATGCATAATTTGAAAGCTGGTTTTCATGCCTGATTCTGACCTGACCTGACTTATCCTGTCTTGACCTTTTTCACTGTGCGCAATATAAATGCATTCATATATGTTCATTCTTGAAAAGCAATGTCGAAAGAAATAAGTACTGTCTTTTTAAAATAATTCCCAGGGACTTAGGTCATGGCCCTTATATTGACTTAATACAGCCTCTGGTGACCTAAAATCAGTCAACACGCAAATATGAGGTGTGCTTCGGGTTCTCCATGACCAGAGAGCTTTGAATTGGTGTTTTGTATTTCATCCTAGCATATGTAGATCGGAAGTTAGAGGGGCTTTTAAGACTCCCCCTTCCCGGCCACGGTTGAATTTGCCGGCCGGCCTGGCGAAGGTTTAAAAAACCGAAAGACTTGAACGCTTTTATCAAAGAGCAGAAAATGTACACCACTTCATTGTCACCCAGGACCACTCTTCACCAGCCTTGTCGCAATACAAAGGCAGATGTCAAATTTATTTCCGGGTGAGATAGTGTTATGGTTGGCAAAACATCCAGGACATTAAGTTTTCCGCCCTGGTAGTGGGTGTGTCGCGTGTTGGTTGTAATGTGCACCGAGTGACGACGGTGACCGGCACAGGTGCCGTTCTGCTCGGACCACGCACCTAGCAGTGCCCACCTCGACTGCACCACGGCCGTCGGCTACATGGCCGTCTACCGGGTGTGCTTCATCGCCACGCTCTTCTTCACCCTGATGGCACTCGTCATGATCAACGTCAAGTCGTCCAAGGATGGCCGAGCCGGCATACAGAACGGGTGAGCTGCGCTACCGACGGGTCCGCGCGCGTGGGTGGTTCCGTGCTGAGCTGCGCGACCGATACGGCAGCCTGCAAGGTGTCATCACTTTCTCTGATAACGACCTCTGGCTATAGGTCTTGTGCATGCTTGTGAAAAGAGAGGCCAGGAGAACTGCTGCCGCAGTCTGTTCTGTGTACATGTGGGCTTGTTGTTGGATGTGGATGCGTTGTTGTCGGGATGGGCGTGTTGTTGGTTGTTGGGTGTGGATGTGTTGTTGTCGGGATGGGCGTATTGTTGGGTGTGGATGCGTTGTTGTCGGGATGGGCGTGTTGTTGGTTGTCAGGTGTGGATGCGTTGTTGTCGGGATGGGCGTGTTGTTGGTTGTTTGGGTGTGGATGTGTTGTTGTCGGGATGGGCGTGTTGTTGGTTGTCAGGTGTGGATGTGTTGTTGTCGGGATGGGCGTGTTGTTGGTTGTCAGGTGTGGATGCGTTGTTGTCGGGATGGGCGTGTTGTTGGTTGTTGGGTGTGGATGTGTTGTTGTCGGGATGGGCGTGTTGTTGGTTGTCAGGTGTGGATGCGTTGTTGTCGGGATGGGCGTATTGTTGGGTGTGGATGCGTTGTTGTCGGGATTGGCGTGTTGTTGGTTGTTGGATGTGGATGCCTATGTCCCTATTTTGCAGGTCAACGTCCCATTCCCCAGCTTGTGTGTGGCACCATGTTCGCCGGTGTTGTGTTATCAATATCTGACAGTCCATGGCTCAAGTATGCTGGCCAAAGGTATGCTAAGCTATTTTCCGAAGTGTTCCATTATGTGTAATTTCTTAATGTTTTGTACTCCATTTCATAAGCTGAACTGCATGGTGGGCGTGCAGCCAAGGCATGTGACTGGGTTTGAGTCATTCTGACTGATTTTCGCTTCCTTTCACTGTTTGATGATGTTACTTCCATTTCACTGTTTGACTGATGATGTTGCTTGCATTTCACTGTTTCACTGACGATGTTATGGGCACTGCATGACCGGTGCAGTCGATGCGCCCCTAAACTCTAATAACCAACCATGTGACTTGTTCCATCTTACGGAGTTTAGGGGCGCATCGACTGCAGTGGTCATGCAGCGTACCATCTTATCAGAGTGGTCTACTACATAAGAAGTCAGTATGATTAATGAAAAATCATGAAGACGTCGAGCGTGAAAATGAGTGTGACAAAGTCTGGCCAAATCCGCTCAGATAGGCGTCAAGATGTAAATTTCCCTGAAGAATTTCTGACAGCGAGTGAAAATGTAGCTGCGTTGAGCTGATTCCCTGCCTCAAAACCAGCCCATATTATGATTTTGTTGAACGTATTCTTTAGGTTGTGGAAGTTATCCCAATCTGAAATTGTATTTACATCGCTGCATCGACGCCTAAAATCGCGAATCTGGACCCACTGGTTGCATAAGGTGGTGTTGTTCTTGTGCAGCACTCGGATCCAGCTTGTCTTGACAGGTACTAAACCGCCCTAGGATGTTGTCCTTTTTTTGGTAAATTTTCTGAAGTAGCAGTTAACTTTATCCATTGTCAAACCTTTGAGATGTGAAGTCCTTGCAGCTTGAAAATGGTTTAAAGAGCACATCTTTTTGCAGAAATTATGACTAAAGTTGTTAAGTTTCGGGGAAGAGTGTCTTTTGTTCATCATCTTGCTGGAATGTCGTTGCACGTCACCATCCTGCACCCTCTGGTCGGGTGTTGATAATTCGCAGTTCTGTCCGTGGGTCAACACGGGGTAGCAGCTGGTAGATGGTGGCGCTAAGCTTCAGTTGTGACTAAGCTGCACCTCCACAGGTTCTGGGGGATTAAGTACCTGCTACTGATCGGTGGGATGGTCGGCGCATTCTTCATCCCAGGTGAGAGACCATCTTTACGGAGAAGGCCAATTTTAGCTGATATTTGAGGTTCATAAGGATAATTATGTGGCAGCTACCACGGATAATGGGCTGAAGGAAATGCAATGGTTCTGTCATTACAAGAAATTAGTGTCACGAAAGTAGGTAAATGAATACAAAATCGAACCAGCCCAAGCATGTTTAATGATATGTGGGTTAAAATGTTTATGCACATCTTTAGATTATGCTGCTGTAAAGAAAGATGAGAAATAGTCAGAATGATAATTATAATTAGAGAGAGGCAGAGAGACAGACGGAGAGAGAGAGAGAGAGAGAGAGAGAGAGAGAGAGAGAGAGAGAGAGAGAGAGAGAGAGAGAGAGAGAGAGAGAGAGAGAGAGAGAGAGAGAGAGAGAGAGAGAGAGAGAGAGAGAGAGAGAGAGAAGAAAGAGGCGGAGAGACAGAAGGGGCAGAGGGAACAGAGATATAGTATATTTTGATACAGAGGAATAGGAGGTGCGGTAGAGAACTGAAAAGATTGTGCAATCACACGTGCAACTCGGCTCCGCCATAAGTGGGCCGTGATGTAGTTGATGTTGAATACGAATTCGATGACGTGCACTTGTCCGTTGGCAGCTGGCAGCCTGACCTGGTGGATGTACTTCGGCATGATTGGTGGTTTTGTCTTCATCTTGATCCAGCTGGTACTCATCATTGACTTCGCCCATTCTTGGGCTGATAGCTGGGTAAGTATGACACTGGTGGTCTGTGTTTCCTGATGCACCAAAGCGTGCCTCTATTATTTTGAATGTGCATCGTTTTGATAGCTGATATATTCCACTTGATCTTCGCTTTTGCGTTGAAGGTCAAACTGAGATATCCGTATTAACCCTGGTGGCCGGTATCCTGGCCATCAAGGTATTCATCAGTATAATACGAGCGCTGGGCGAGCGAGGCCAAGTGTCGGCGTAGCACAGTTGAATGGCTATACATGCGAGATATAGGCGCTGTATGCAGAGCTCAGGTGGTTTCAGATGCAAAGTATTTCCCAAGTTGCGTTAATAAATACAGAAATAAAACACCACCATCACGAAAATTCTTGAAATTCCTCTAAAATCTGCTCTTCAAAAGGAAGTACAAGAGTGTAAAGTTAAAGCAAGGAAGGGTGGAAGAAAGCCGCCCCGGTAGCTCCGTTGATTAGAGCGCTGACCTGCACTGGTCCCCCTGTCCTGGCAACACAGGGTTCGAGTCGCTTCACGCGCTCGCATTTAGCCCCCGGTTGGGAGGGTCGGTTGGCAGCTGACCCGATAAGGCCGGGGACGAGCTACCGGGCGGCGGTGTCGGTGCATTCACAGCACGTTAAACTTTCGCCCCAAATTCTGCCGTTGAACTGAAATTCATGGATCGGGTGGTGGGGTCAGAGTTCACGCAACAAGATCTGCTTAGCAATAGAACCCTGGTTCATAAAGCCACCCCGGCAATAACTCGGATACAATTTTTTTTTTGTAAATTTAAAAAGTATATCGGAACAAATTATCGTTTTCTGTCCCACATTTAGTTTGCGTTATCAATTAAGGCAAATGTAATTTGGCTCTTTGGTGTTCTTGGTGTGATTGCTACTTTGAGTATAGGAGCCAGGAAAAGGTGGATGTGTGAAATTGGTGATGACATTGCGAGCTAATAGTCGATAATCACTTCAGGCTGGATGCCGTTTTCCATCTCAAACTGTACATGTTGGGAAGGTGTAGCCACAAGATGTCTGTTGCAGGTCTCCCGCTACGAGGAGACCGAGTCGAAGGCCTGGTACTGCGCGCTGCTCTTCTGCTCGTTTCTGCAGTACGCCCTGGCCATCACCGCTATCGGCCTGTTCTACACCTTCTACACTCGACCCGGTGGCTGCGACACCCACAAGTTCTTCATCAGCTTCAACCTGATCATGTGTGTGGTGGTGTCGGTGGTGTCCGTGCTGCCCAAGGTGCAGGAGGCCCAGCCGCGCTCTGGTCTGCTCCAGTCGGCCGCCGTAACGCTCTACACCATGTACCTCACCTGGAGCGCCATGGCCAACCAGCCCGGTACGTACACCATGTACCTCACCTGGCACTCTATGGCCAACCACCGGGTGTAAATATTTCCTCAACTCTATGGAAACCAGCCGGTATATAACAAATACCTCCCTTGGAACCAGCCCGGTATGTACGCACGTACGTACCTGACACTATATGGCCAACCAGCCTGATATGTACACCATGACCTCACCTGGAGCTCTGGCCACTCGGTATGTACACCTGTCTCCTGGCACTTATGGCCACCAGCTGGGTTGTACACCATGTCCTCACCTGACACTCTATGGCCACCAGCCCGGTGTGTACACCATGTCTCACCTGACACCTATGGCCACCAGCCTGGTACGTACTCTGCACCTCTCTGACACTCTATTGCCACCAGCCCGGTTGTACACCATGTACTTCACCTGGCACTCTATGGCCGCCAGCTCGATATGTACACCTTGTGCCTCACCTGGGCATTGGCTAACCAGCCCGGTACATACACCATGTCCTCACCTGACACTATATGGCCAACCAGCCCGGTATGTACACCATGTCCTCACCTGACGCTCTATGGCCAACCAGCCCGGTACGTACACTGTACCTCCTGACACTGGCACCGCCCGTAATACATGTCCTCACCTGACTTGGCGCCGGTTGTTGTCTCTCTTTGGCCACGCCCTTGTGTCACTGTCCTCCTGGGCGCCTGGCCCGCTGTCGTACCCTGTCCTGGCACTCTTGGCCACGGGGTGTCTTTGGCGGGGTGTTTGCTTTGGGGGTGTGTGATCCTGACTTGGCCGCGCCTGTTGTGTACCCCCTGGGCTCTGGCTACCGCCCGTTGTACCCTGTCCTCCCTGGCACTTTGGCCCCGCCGGTTGTTGTCCTCTGTTCTGGCCACCGCCCGGTGTGTACACCTGTCCTCCCTGACACCTTGGCCCGCCCGGTACGTACCTGTCCTTGCTCTTTGCCACCGCCTGGTTGTACCTGTTCCTGGCCCTTGGGTTTGTGCCTTGTCCTCCTGGGCTCTGGCTACGTGTTACCTGTCCTCCTGACCTCTTGGCCACCGCCCGGTATGTACGTGCTCCTGACACTCTATTGCAACCAGCCCGGTACGTACACATGTACCTCCTGACACTGGCCACCGCCTGTACACACCTGTCCTCCTGACACTTATGGCCACCGTCGGTTGTACTGACTCCGGCTATGGCCACCGCCCGGTGTGTCCTGTCCTCCTGACTGGCCACGCCCGGACTCTGCCTCTGCTTGGCCCCGCCGGTTGCCCTGTCTTCTGGCACCTTGGCCCGGTTGTGTCCTGGTCTTGGCGCGCTCGTACTACCTGTCTCCTTCTTGGCCGCCTGTTGTACCCTGTGCCCTGGGCATCTGGCTACCAGCCCGGTATGTACCTTTACCTCACCTGACACTCTTGGCCATCGCTTGTATGTACTGTCCTCCCTGACACTGGCCACCACCCGGTGTACCTGTCCTCCTGACCTCTATTGCCACCAGCCCGGTTCCTGCCTCCTGCCTCTTGGCCACCGCCCGGTGTGCCCGTCCTCCTGACACTATGGCCACCAGCCCGGTACGTACAGGTACCTCCCTGATTCTTGGCCACCGCCCGTTATGTACACCATGTACCTCCTGGGCATCCTGGCTACCGGCCCGATACGTACACTGTCCTCCCTGACACTCTTGCCACAGCCCGGTTGTCCCTGTCTCCCTGACCTATATGGCCGCGTCTCATACACATGTATATCCTGCGCTCTATGGCCACCAGCCTGATATGTACACCATGCCTCCCTGACACTATATGGCCACGCCCGTAGTACACCTGTTCCTGGTCTTGGCCACCGCCGGTATGTCATGTGCCTCCCTGCTCATGGCCACAGCCCAGTTCTACCTGCACCTACCTGACACTCTATGGCCACCAGCCCGGCACGTACTGTCCTCACCTGACACTGTCAACCAGTCGGATATGTACACCTGTCCTCACCTGGAGCATCTGGCTACCAGCCCGATACGTACACCATGACCTCCCTGACACTATGTCCACCAGCCTGATGTACACCATGTACCTCACCTGGGCATCATGGCTATCAGCCCTCGTACACCATGTCCCACCTGACACTTTATGGCCGCCAGCCCGTGTGTAACCTGTCCTCCCTGACACTTGGCCACCGCCCGGTGACCCTGCCTCGCTTGGCATGCCTGGTATGCACACCATGTCTCTGGCCTTTGGGGCTGTTGCTGGCCTTGTGTGGGCGGTCTGGGTTGTTGTCTCTTTGGCCCGCCCGGTGTCGTCCTTTTCCGCATGGCCAACCAGCCCGGTACGTACACCATGTACCTCACCTGGCACTCTATGGCCAACCAGCCCGGTATGTACACCATGTACCTCACCTGACACTCTATGGCCAACCAGCTCGGTATGTACACCATGTACCTCACCTGACACTATATGGCCAACCAGCCCGGTATGTACACCATGTACCTCACCTGACGCTCTATGGCCAACCAGCCTGATATGTACACCATGTACCTCATCTGGAGCATCATGGCTAACCAGTCCGGTATGTACACCATGTACTTCACCTGGCACTATATGGCCAACCAGCTCGGTACATACACCATGTACCTCACCTGGAGCGCCATGGCCAACCAGCCCGGTACGTACACCATGTACCTCACCTGGCACTCTATGGCCAACCAGCCCGGTATGTACACCATGTACCTCACCTGACACTCTATGACCAACCAGCATGGTATGTACACCATGTACCTCACCTGACACTCTATGGCCGACCAGCCCGGTATGTACACCATGTACTTCACCTGGCACTCTATGGCCAGCCAGCTCGATACATACACCATGTACCTCACCTGACACTCTATGACCAACCAGCATGGTATGTACACTATGTACCTCACCTGACACTCTATGACCAACCAGCATGGTACGTACACCATGTACCTCACCTGACGCTCTATAGCCAACCAGCCTGATATGTACACCATGCACCTCACCTGGAGCATCATGGCTAACCAGCCCGGTACGTACACCATGTACCTCACCTGACACTAAGTAGCCAACCAGCCCGGTATGTACACCATGTACCTCACCTGGCACTCTATGGCCAACCAGCCCGGTACGTACACCATGTACCTCACCTGGAGCGCCATGGCCAACCAGCCTGGTATGTACACTATGTACCTCACCTGGAGCGCCATGGCCAACCAGCCTGGTATGTACACCATGTACCTCACCTGGCACTCTATGGCCAACCAGCCTGATATATACACCATGTACCTCACCTGACACTATTGCCAACCAGCCCGGTACGTGCACTACGTGTCTGACCTAGAACACCATGGCCAACCAGCCAGATATGTACAGCATGTAGCTCACCTGCAGTGCTGTTGCCAACCAGCCTGGTATGGATACCATGTGAACGCAACATGACAGTAGCAATCGGTGTGCCCTAAACACCAATCCACCTGCCACCACGACATGTGGATAGCATGTAGCTCACCTGTAGTGGTATAGCTAATCATCCTGATGTATTCAATGCCACCACACTTCAGTATTTGCAAATGTGTCAGAAGCTTACCGACAACAGTTAAAGTAATAGATATATATAATATAATATATATATATATAATATAATATAATATTTATTTATAATATAATATATATATATAATATATATATATATATATATATATATATATATATATATATATATATATATATATATATATAATATAATATAATAATAAATAAATAATTCGTGACATAGGGTGGAATATACCACTTCCTGAACACTGAATCGGCATCCTTCCCAAAGATCTATAAACGTCTTACCTCTTGATACTTGTTTGTGAAATCCGCATGCCTCGTTTCACTATCCCGTATATAGGCATCATGCTTATACCCACCATATCCGCCGTGATAAACGAACATCAGGTAACTCAATTTTAGGTAAAGGGATTTCTAGGGAAGGGACAGTTCTCTCTCTATCTGTCCCTCTGTCCCTCGGTCCCTCTGTCCCAACCCTGGCCTCATCTCGCCGAAGCGGGAGGACAGCTGTCTCTGTGTCCCTATGCCCCAACCCTAGATGCTCTCAACAAGTGCGGTTGATGCGCGCAAAAGCCTAATAACTAACGTCCACTATATACTAACTTCCCTGCTTGATTTTTTTCTTAAATCATCCCCGTTGCTGTACCATGACACCGGTGGGCTGGTGGCGCCGGCCGTCCGCCCCTGTTTGGTCCGGCCGTGGACGTGGCGTGGGGGCTCCCTGTGCTTTTGCCGGACGTGGCGTGCGGCTCCACGCGCCCTGTTTGGTCGGCCGTGGACGTGGCTGGCGGCTCCCGTCTGCCCTGTTTGGTCGTGTGGACGGGCGGGCGGCTCCCTGTGTCTGCCCTGTTTGGTCCGGTCGTGGACGTGGCTGGCGCTCCTTCCCCTTTTGTCGTCGTGGACGTGGCAGTGAGGCGGCTCCACTGTCCTCTGCCCCTGTTTGGTCCGGCCGTGGACGTGGCAGTGAGGCGGCTCCACTGTCGTCTGCCCCTGTTTGGTCCGGCCGTGGACGCGCCAGTGAGGCGGCTCCACTGTCGTGCCGCAGACGCCAGCTGCAAGCCCAACTTTGGCGCCGTCCTGGACGGAGGCGATGACACCACGCCGGCCCAGCACCAGGACACGCGCTTCGACGCCGAGTCCATCGTCGGTCTGGCCATCTGGTTCGCCTGCGTGCTCTACTCCAGCATTCGGTGCGTACTGCCGTGACGTCTCGGGCCTCGGACACGTGGCGTTACGCGTGTTTGAGTTGCGCACGTGTTGGTGCGCCAGTCCGGGAGTGATGCACGTGTTGCCGCCGGTGTGGGTCGTCTGGGTGCACCACACATGGGTCTGCACCCATGTGTGGTGGTGCCCGTGGCGCCAGGCAAGCTCCAGGCCTCCAGTGTGATCTGGATGACAACCAAGCTGCACAGTCAGATGGGCGCTGCATGACCGACGCAGTCGATGCGCCCCTAAACTCCAATAACTAACTAACAGCCAGCGACGGTCAGATGTGCAACGTCTTGGTGAGTATGTGAGCTGCCCTAGGTTTAAGCAATGGGTAGCCGACAGTCATCTGAGCAGCTGCGCTTCCAATGGTCGATGCCATGAAGCCCGGGAGCGATGACGATTGAGAGTGTCATCATAGTTCATACTGTGCGAACATAAATTCGAACTCTAAAGTTCGTATGAGTGAGTTGTTGAATGCAGCACGTTTAAGGTTTAATCACGTTCATTTATAATGAGCAATGCATCAGTGTAGTAGTGCGAGTGTCATGTACTGGATTGGAGCGTTGTCTGTGGCACCCTGATGGTGTCCGAATGTCACCCCTGTGTCATCCCACCACTGGCGGTCACCCCGCCACTGCCGACCTCAGTGCCACCCAGCCACTGACTAAGCCAGCGTCATCACGCCACTGACGGTCCCATTGTGATCCAACCACCCTCAGTGTCATCCCGCCACTGACTAAGCCAGCGTCATCACGCCACTGACGGTCCCATTGTGATCCAACCACCCTCAGTGTCACCCCGCCACTGACTAAGCCATCTCTGTCATCACGCCACTGACGGTCCCATTCTCGTGTCACCCCGCCACTGACGGTCCCTCAATGTCACCCCGTCACTGACGGTCCCTCTCTGTCACCCCGCCACTGACGGTCCCTCTCTGTCACCCCGCCACTGACGGCCTCAATGTCACCCCGCCACTGACGGTACCAGTGTCACCCCGCCACTGACGGTCCCTCTCTGTCACCCGCCACTGACGGTCCCAGTGTAACCCCGCCACTGACGGCCTCAGTGTCACCCCGCCACTGACGGTCCCTCTCTGTCACCCACCACTGACGGTCCCTCTCTGTCACCCCGCCACTGACGGCCTCAATGTCACCCCGTCACTGACGGTCCCTCTCTGTCACCCCGCCACTGACGGTCCCTCTCTGTCACCCCGCCACTGACGGCCTCAATGTCACCCCGCCACTGACGGTCCCTCTCTGTCACCCCGCCACTGACGGTCCCTCTCTGTCACCCCGCCACTGACGGCCTCAATGTCACCCCGCCACTGACGGTACCAGTGTCACCCCGCCACTGACGGTCCCTCTCTGTCACCCGCCACTGACGGTCCCTCTCTGTCACCCCGCTACTGACGGCCCCAGTGTCACCCTGACACTGACGGCCCCAGTGTCACCCCACCACTGACGGCCCCAGTGTCACCCCACCACTGACGGCCCCAGTGTCACCCCGCCACTGACGGCCCTCAGTGTCACCCTGCCACTGACGGCCCAGTGTCACCCTGACACTGACGGCCCCAGTGTCACCCCGCCACTGACGGCCCCAGTGTCACCCTGACACTGACGGCCCCAGTGTCACCCCGCCACTGACGGCCCCAGTGTCACCCTGCCACTGACGGCCTCAGTGTCACCCTGCCACTGACGGTCCCTCTCTGTCACCCCGCCAGTGGCGATCTCAGTGTCACCCCACCACTGACGGCCCCAGTGTCACCCTGATCCTGGCGGTCCCAGTGTCACCCCACCACTGACGGCCCCAGTGTCACCCTGACACTGGCGGCCCCAGTGTCACCCCACCACTGACGGCCACAGTGTCACCCCACCACTGGCGTCCTCAGTGTCACCCCACCACTGACGGCCCCAGTGTCACCCTGTCACTGACGGCCCCAGTGTCACCCTGCCACTGACGGCCCCAGTGTCACCCTGTCACTGGCGGCCCCAGTGTCACCCTGCCACTGACGGCCACAGTGTCACCCCGCCACTGCCGTCCTCAGTGTCACCCCGCCACTGGCGTCCTCAGTGTCACCCCACCACTGACGGTCCCAGTGTCACCCCACCACTGATGGCCCCAGTGTCACCCCACCACTGACGGCCCCAGTGTCACCCTGTCACTGGCGGCCCCAGTGTCACCCTGCCACTGACGGCCACAGTGTCACCCCGCCACTGGCGTCCTCAGTGTCACCCCACCACTGACGGTCCCAGTGTCACCCCACCACTGACGGCCCCAGTGTCACCCCACCACTGACGGCCCCAGTGTCACCCCGCCACTGACGGCCCCAGTGTCACCCTGTCACTGGCGGCCCCAGTGTCACCCTGCCACTGACGGCCACAGTGTCACCCCACCACTGACGGTCCCTCTCTGTCACCCGCCACTGACGGCCCCTCTCTGTCACCCCACCACTGACGGTCCCTCTCTGTCACCCGCCACTGACGGCCCCTCTCTGTCACCCCGCCACTGACGGTCCCTCTCTGTCACCCGCCACTGACGGCCCAAATGTCACCCCACCGCTGACGGTCCCAGTGTCACCCCTTGACTGACGGCCTCAGTGTCACCCTGCCACTTACGGCCCCAGTGTCACCCCGCCACTGACGGCCACAGTGTCACCCTGCCACTGACGGCCCCAGTGTCACCCTGCCACTGACGGCCCCAGTGTCACCCCGCCACTGACGGCCCCAGTGTCACCCCGCCACTGACGGCCCCAGTGTCACCCCTTGACTGACGGCCTCAGTGTCACCCTGCCACTGACGGCCCCAGTGTCACCCCACCACTGACGGTCCCAGTGTCACCCTGCCACTGACGGCCCCAGTGTCACCCTGCCACTGACAGCCCCAGTGTCACCCTGCCACTGACGGTCCCAGTGTCACCCTGACACTGGCGGCCCCAGTGTCACCCTGCCACTGACGGCCGCAGTGTCACCCCACCACTGACGGTCCCAGTGTCACCCCTGCCACTGACGGCCCCAGTGTTACCCCACCACTGACGGCCCCAGTGTCACCCCACCACTGACGGCCCCAGTGTCACCCTGACCCTGGCGGCCCCAGTGTCACCCCACCACTGACGGCCCCAGTGTCACCCTGCCACTGACGGCCCCAGTGTCACCCCACCACTGACGGCCCCAGTGTCACCCCACCACTGACGGCCCCAGTGTCACCCTGACCCTGGCGGTCCCAGTGTCACCCCACCACTGACGGTCCCAGTGTCACCCTGACCCTGGCGGCCCCAGTGTCACCCCACCACTGGCGGCCCCAGTGTCACCCCACCACTGGCGTCCTCAGTGTCACCCCGCCACTGGCGGCCTCAGTGTCACCCCACCACTGACGGCCCCAGTGTCACCCTGCCACTGGCGGCCCCAGTGTCACCCTGCCACTGGATGTCTCAGTGTCACCCCGCCACTGACAGCCCCAATGTCACCCCGCCACTGGCGGTCTCAGTGTCACCCAACCACTGACGGCCCCAGTGTCACCCCACCACTGGCGTCCTCAGTGTCACCCCACCACTGACGGCCCCAGTGTCACCCCTGACCACTGACGGCCCTAGTGTCACCCCGCCACTGGCGGCCCCAGTGTCGCCCCACCACTGACGGCCCTAGTGTCACCCTGCCACTGGCGGCCCCAGTGTCACCCCACCACTGACGGCCCCAGTGTCACCCCACCACTGACGGCCCCAGTGTCACCCTGCCACTGGCGGCCCCAGTGTCACCCTGCCACTGGCGGTCTCAGTGTCACCCCGCCACTGACGGTTCTAGTGTCACTCTGCCACTGACGGCCCCAGTGTCACCCTGCCACTGGCGTCCTCAGTGTCACCCCACCACTGACGGCCCCAGTGTCACCCCGCCACTGGCGTCCTCAGTGTCACCCCACCACTGACGCCCCAGTGTCACCCTGCCACTGGCGGCCCCAGTGTCACCCTGCCACTGGCGGTCTCAGTGTCACCCCGCCACTGACGGTCCTAGTGTCACTCTGCCACTAACGGCCCCAGTGTCACCCTGCCACTGGCGGCCCCAGTGTCACTCTGTCACTGGCGGTCTCAGTGTCACCCCGCCACTGACGCTCAGTGTCACCCCGCCACTGACGGCCCCAGTGTCACCCTGACCCTGGCGGTCTCAGTGTCACCCCGCCACTGACGCCTCAGTGTCACCCCGCCACTGACGGCCCCAGTGTCACCCTGCCACTGGCGGCTTGGGTGTCACCCTACCACTGACGCCACATGGGTCACCTTTCCATCGGCGCCTGCCCTGCCACCGATAGCTCACACCCTACTGCCACTTCACCTGTCCTCGTGGTCTGCAGCACAGCCAGTTCGTCCCAGCACGCCAAGCTGACCGGCTCCGACAAGCTGCTGCTGAAGGAGGACACCAAGACCATGGGTTAGTCGGTCGGGTGGTGGTGGCGCACTGTCAGCATGCATGAGAGCTTCCGCAGCAGGCGCGCCCGGCCGTCCCTGTAACGCCGCGGTAGTCACCGGTCATGGGCTGGGTGGGCCACTCATGTGAGAGGCGTCGTCCACAACACGGACCCTGACGGCGTGCTCGCTGTCGAGGTGGTCTCTCTAGACAGGCTCATGCCAGGCAGGGGTGTTGTTGCAAGCTGAAACTTTGGTCGCCTGTAGCTATCCTGTACATGCCAGACGAGATGCAATGGGAGCAGAAGGTACTAAGTTTTTATCTGCTTTTTTCGTTTTGTTTTGGCAATATGTTTGCGATCAGGTAGGGATGACACTTTGAATAAGCGATTGAGAGATCTGACAATGCTAAGGCTGACAAATTCGTGACGCTTTGGAGGTACTGACCTTGATCCGACGTTAGCATCTTATTGGAGGACTCGACCACATATTTGAGGGTCTTAGGCCCCTTTGAAGAGATGGAAGCTCCACCTACGTCATCAGGTGATGAAAGTAACGTCGCTTGGAAATGTTGAAGTATAAGATACCAGATGGTTCATGACTTTCATGTAGTTCTAGAAGTTTGGATGTAGTTTTTATGGCATAAGATGATAAAAATCATGGTCAGTATATTTTCCACCACGTGCCTTTCAAGTGTCTGACGATTTCGAAATCCCGTTGTTGTGATCGATGAAACAAAACTTCATGTTAGTTTGGTGCTTTTGCAAGATGAAAAAATCATGGTCAGTATATTTTCCACCCCCCCTTTTTATTTTTTAAAATTTAAAAAACTTTTTTGAAAAAAAAAAAATTTGAATCGGGAATACTTGTTCTGACATTTGCCGTACCGTTATCGCGAGTTTGATATGCAATTGAACGCTTTTGAATACTCGTTTCTATGACAATGCTTATCGTATGCATATGTTAGCACATTTTTTGATCCAGTTCAATCATGTTTTAAATTAACCTCAGGAAATTTTGTTGTGTGTGATTTAATGTCTTACGTGTTCGTCTCGGATCTTCGCGGGTCGGGGGGTGGGGGTGGGATGGGGGGATATCGACTGGGCTGGTTAGATCTGAGAAATATGACATACCTTAGTAATAGTGGATAAACGTTTGGTGACGGCTTATGTTTGATTTGTGGTGTCCAGAACGCTCAATTGCAACCTTGCCATTTTCCGATGTGTTTGTAGTTTGTTTGATTTGCTCTGTCAACAATGTTGAGTTGCAACCTTTCTTTTTATATGCGTTTGTGTAGGATCCTATTCTCATCCAATAATTATCTTCCATTCATGTTCAAGCTATCGAGGAGAAATGGTTGTATAGCTATAATGCAGCCGAATAGGTGAGTGATGTCTGCACAAGCTTTCGGATCATATATTCGTGTCGCTGCTATTTATTGGTGCATCACTATTCACACTGAATCAGCGCGGAAACATATTGCCCCATATTTCGTCTATCGCTGTCTGGCACGCCCAAGGCACTTAATCTGTCATACCGTGCTGGAGCTATTTGTCCAGATTGGTAACTAGCGTCTGTGTTTTAGCTAATCCTGCGGACGCCAGCGCCCTGGTTAATGCCGAAGGTAAGCATTGCGTACATGTATACCAGTATCAGGCGCTTATAGGTGCGCCAGCCGAGCCAGAGCAAGTATTAAAAGCGCAGTGCAGTTGAATAGCTGTGTAAATCAGTTGTAGGCATATTGCTTTGACTGTTTATACAACCAAGTGCCTTCAGGAATGCATGCAGAACTAAAGTTAATTCTGACACGATGCATCCACAAAATTCCATTCCATTGCCTGACACGGGACCGGGCCGCCCAGATGTACTATATACGCGGGATTACTCATTCGCACTTCGTTCTCGCTCGTAACAATTTCCCCTGTTCATATTCCGTTGAATCCGCATTGACATGGAATAAATTGATCATCTGGGGCACTTCTTCGTGGACTGACAGAATGAATCTGAATGCACATTATAAATGAAATGTGAACAGTTGCTTTCAACCTAGTAGTCACATTTGTCGATGCTTAAATGTTTGTTTGACGTCTTTATTTGGCAGGTACTCCGGGGTTTGATCGTCCATTGTGCTCGAAATTTGAAGCATAGTTTTCTGATTTGATAGCAATTTGAATGCGGTTGACATTCGTGTGGACCGGTGACAACTATTTCCATTTCATTAGGTTTTCGCCACATATCGTCTGAGATAAAACAAACACCCAAAAAGAACTGCATGGAAAGTACGTAGACTGGTCTAGCATTACTGCGCAGAAGTGTGGCTGAGGTGAATGTGGTGATAATTTTACTCAAAATGATAGGATAAAAGAATGCAGTAACCATTTTATTAGCGTTTCGATGTGAAGGTTTCCTCAGGATGTGGTAAAATCCTGGGGTATCATTTGCACCACAGGCACAAAAAAATAAATAGTGTATCCAGATTCGCATTGGACGCAGAACTCTACGTAGGTATCAGCACACTAATGAAGGCACGTTTTTAAAAATTGTACGCTCATGGCTTCACGTGCGCTGACGCGTTTCATGTAATTTACTGTACGATGAACCGTCAATGGCATTCATGTTAGAATTAAGCCGGCATTTCGAGGTCAGGCCTTCCGCTTGCCTTGACCGGTTTCTCGTCCGATCGGCCAAGCCGATATCTTCGAGAGCCTAGAAGTCCTGGGTGATGGCTTCATATTCAGCTCGATCGAGGTGGATGCCACGGTGGCTCAGTTGGTAGATAATTGTACTCTTGATCGTATGATCGTGGGTTCGAATTACCGAGTCCACCCGCAGGAAAGCGGGATTACCGAGTCCACCCACAAATAGCCAGCTCGATGGATTGCCGACGCTATGTGACCCAGCAGTCGAATTCGTCGTTTAAAAAAATCCAAGAATTCAAGCTGGATCGAGATAATTTCCGCGTTTACAGCTTTCCTGTATCATATTGGTAGGTCGCTGTGCAGTGCGCACCATCCTAGCACTACCCCAGTTAATTAGGCGACCCTCGCGTTCGGTAAGAACAACCGGAGAGTTGGCTGTCCGGTCATGTAGCGGGTCAGTGCGATGCTCTCTCCCTGGTCGGCGGATTCCGTGATAACCTCACGTAATATTTTTTTTTGTAGTAAGCTCCATGTAATGTTTCATAGATTCACTTTTCTAGGCTGACAGATTTCCTTTCGAACGATATACCCAACCTTGGTATTTAAAAAAAAATTGGGGCGGGCGTCACGTGCCATTACACAATTTGTCTTCCTATTTAGACAGCCAATCTCATGGTCCGATGCGATTTCGACACGGGCAAATATGATGGATGTCTGACACTGCTCCCCGTTCATTGAATATATTGTCATCTGTGATGTGTAGTTCTTCCAGCAGGAACCTTTGGAATTTTAATCCCATGACAGCAAATTTGATGTATTTCTATTTACCTTTGAGGAATTCCGGTGGCAATGCGCATTGCCAGTACCTTTTTCATTCCGTTGGTGTAAGCAGTGAGTCGAAGTTTTATTTTCAATCGTATTTTCACCATATTCGCACTGTCAATTTCCCAATATGGCATGAACTAAATTGATTGCTGTCAATGCAGCTCATAGTTATTGGCTCAAATCTGACAAATGTCCGCTGAGAACTAGTAGTTTGCCGTTATTTCTTGTTTCGTTGCGTGCTTCCAGAGACGACACATTATATTCGTTTCAAACCGTTGACATATTAAGCTTCCCGTTGGCTACTCATAGACATCATACAATCATCCTCAACTGTTTGCACTGCACTACGTCTCTTCCTGCTTTCGTATGCATGTGTATTGTGTAGCAATGGCCTTCTTTTTGTTGCGCTTGTCACGAATATGTTACTTGTGTTCCGTTTTGGGTATATTTTTCAACTTAATTTTCACTGTTTTATGGCGCCTAGGGGAATTGAGCTTGTCGGTGCCGGATGCGGTGTTTGTGTGACCCGGAAGCGGTGTACGCAGCGTCGGAGTGGTGTGAGATGTCGGCGTGTGTGGTCAGGTGGCAGCGGCGAACGCGACTCGAACGCCGAGCGAGTCTGGGACAACGAGGAGGACACGGTGGCCTACAGCTGGTCCTTCTTCCACCTCATGTTCGCGTTGGCCACTCTCTACGTGATGATGACGCTGACCAACTGGTACTCGTGAGTATTCCCGGCGGACGAGGCTCTGCCCTTGTCACCATGACGTCATCACCGACATGATGACGTGACGGCGCTGGTAGACCCTTGCATTGCCAATGGAGGTGCCGATGGTGCTGAAATAACGTCAACCGGCACGTCACACTGACGTGACGTCGCGATGTGGACCGCGCGACACCGGTGAGACAGCAGCGGTGTCGGAGTGGCGGTGAAACGCTTCCGATTGGCTGGCGTGTTGTCTCCGCCGCCACAGCCGAGACTCGGTTCGTGATGCTCTGGTCAGCTGCACACAACGAATGGGATTGGGACAACACCGCGTCTGGTTTGCCGCTGACTGCGTCTTCCCGGCATGTTCCCTTTGTGTGGGCTGTTGCCTATGCCCTTATTGAGAAGCGGGTCTGCTAGATAAGATGGGAAGATGGGAGGAAATTGTCATGACGGATGTGGGAGAGGGAACGGGGAGGGCCGTGATATGGTCATCGAAAACTGAGGAAGCTGGACAAAAATAAAGAAGAAGATATCCTCTGAGCACCAAAATTAGCATTTGAAAGCAAATCTGTTAATCCTTTTTAATCTATAATAGTTTAGCTTCGTCTAGTTTATGAAAAATATTAGCGAAATAGTTATTTGTCAGTTGCCTGTGGTTATTGTCACCCACTCCTGATGAATCCTAGCCCTTCGGAGCCATTGTTTGGCTGGATCTTCCAGTATGAGACTTGCAGATTAGGTCAGGTCAGGTTAGATGTCTGCAGTGGTGGCTGCTGAATTTACTGAGTTATCGGTGCTCTGGTAGCCGATAGTGTCTGGCTAAATCTCGTTTAAGTGTTCGGTACGGTCACTGGCGCAAGCTATGCAGCTGGTAGCAGTTGCAGCCACACCAGTTCGTAAGTCTCAAATGAGTCGAAATCGCAACAATCAATTGGTCGCCGGGTGAATGGTATATTGAACTTCCGGTAAGCTGCGGTTCGCGATCGTCGGTAAATGTCAGTAATTCGAGAATTACTTCCACTGAGTCTGTTCTGAAACACACCTAGCTCCAAAGTGATACTGCGAATGCTGCGCAGCTGGATAATCCATCACACGTATGTCGTAGTTATTCTGTACCGTTTCAGTTACGCTTGGCTTAATTTAGACGACTATGATATAGTGCGTTTCAGCAGCGTGGATGCTTTCCTTAGTTTGGTGCTATGGTATGCTCACAAGCTGCTGTGGATTTGCCATGATTTATAGATACCTCAATTTATAGTCAATTATTCATTGATAGTGAGTTAGCTGACGAATAGAAGCAGTTACCATTTTGAACAGGTCACACGCAGCGCTGCTTTGTGACGAACGGTTTCAGTCCGTGTTTTGATTTTCATCACGCGTTGTGTTACGCCCGAGCTGACCGATGCTACGAGGAGCACTGTCACTGACAGCGCTCCAGTTGCCACGATTTGGGTAGGGGTGACAGCCGATTTGGGTGGTGACAGGGCGCGCCGTTCCCATCTGTTTCCGTCTCAATAAGATATCTATGCTCCGGCCGAATAACTGTACAGGCTTGCGTTGATCACTGTAGCAAGGTATTACGGTAGCTGGAATGACTGTTTCAAGTGATGAGGATTCGTAGCGCTAACTTGAGCAGCATTGTTGTATATGCGATATCAAAAGTAACCGTACGCTCAACATTATTTCAAAGTAATCATCTCAATATTAAATGCCATAAATTAAATGTATTTCGCCCACGGGGCTTCTTCAGTTCAAAAAGGTGCGCACTTGTACACTTGAAGTGCAGGTGGGACCCCTAGCTCCGTTACGAAGTCCTGCTATTCTATAAATTGGAGAATGGCTGGCATGGACATTAATATAATAATTACATAACTGGTCGGTAACATGCCAATGTATTGTTCAAATTTGTGGTAAAAAAAGACCTCAAGTACAATGAATAGCTTTCAGCTGTAAGACATCTTCAGTTAAAGTACTGAATACTTGAACTGAAGATGGCTTGCAGTCGAAAGCTTTTCATGGCAATTTAGGCCATTTCAATCACACATTTGAGCAATACATTGGCATGTTACCGACCAGTTTTGTACTTATTTATTCCTGCCATTCGTAGCTCCGCCCGAAGTAAGTTATATTACTGAGTCAGCCGCCCTCGGCTATTCTCTTCTGATATGTGCGGCCTGGCCAAGCCAATTGCATGGACGTCTTGGATATTTTTCTTCTTGACGAATATCCTTGGTGAGATGCACATCACTTGCCGGCTGCCCTGCCAAAGCCACATCACGTTGACTGTGGTCGTTTATCTAGTTCCGGCTAGCGGGTGGGGAGTGGACTGTTTCACCATGGTGAGGGGTTTTCTGACCTCATCGCCGAGGTCACCGGCAATGTCCGTCTGTCAGTTGGTGGCGCTGGCTATTGACCCGGAGGCGGAGAGAGACATAGGCGCCGGCGAATTGGGATGCATCAACCGACTGCTGCCTCGCTATCTCGCTCTCCCTCTTTCTCTTCCACTTTTGCACTCGGGGGATGCTGTGTGCATGCGGCCCGAGGCTGTCGGATACATGCGGCCCGAGGCTGTCGGATACATGTGGTCCGGGTCTGTCGGATACATGTGGTCCGGGTCTGTCGGATACATGTGGTCCGGGTCTGTCGGATACATGTGGTCCGGGTCTGTCGGATACATGTGGTCCGGGTCTGTCGGATACATGTGGTCCGGGTCTGTCGGATAATGTGGTCCGGGTCTGTCGGATACATGTGGTCCGGGTCTGTCGGATACATGTGGGGTCTGTCGGATACATGTGATCCGGGTCTGTCGGACATGCGGTCGGGTCTGTCGGATACATGCGGTCCGGGTCTGTCGGATACATGCGGTCCGGGTCTGTCGGATACATGTGGTCCGGGTCTGTCGGATACATGTGGTCCGGGTCTGTCGGATACATGCGGTCCGGGTCTGTCGGATACATGCGGTCCGGGTCTGTCGGATACATGTGGTCCGGGTCTGTCGGATACATGTGGTCCGGGTCTGTCGGATGCATGCGGCCCGAGTCTGTCAGATACATGTGGTCCGGGTCTGTCGGATAAATGTGGTCCGGGTTTGTTGGATGCGTATGGGACTAGTTCGTTGGGAACATTTGGTCTGGATTTGCTGGATACTTGTAGTCCAAGCCTGCTTCACGCTTGTGGTTCGAGTCTGTCGGGTACAAATGATCCTCGTGTGCTGGGTCCATGCGGTATATGGGTGCATGTCGTCCTGATGTACTTGTGTATGTGGTCCTGGTATACCTGTGCATGTGTTCTTGGCGTATGCGGTCAGGTTGCCTGCTGAGTGCAGTACAAGTGGTCCGGGTTTGCTGGGTACTTGTAGCCCGGGTCTTCTGAGTGCATGTGGTCCAGGTCTACTGGGTATCGGTAGCACGGGTCTGCTGGGTACTTGTGGTCTGGGCATGTTGGGTACAAGAGGTGCGGGTCTGTTGGGCACACAAGGTCCGAGTATGTTGGGTACCGGTGGCACGGGTCTGCTGGGTACTTGTGGTCCGGGTATGTTGGGTACAAGAGGTCCGGTTTGTAGAGTACCTGTAGCCCGGGTCTGCTGGGTACTTGTGGTCCGAGTCTGTTTGGTACAAGTGGTCCGGATCTACTGGGTACCGGTAGCACGGTTCTGTTCGGTACTTGTGGTCCGGGTCTGTTGGGTATAAGAGGTCCAAGTCTGTTGGGTACCGGTTGCATCGGTCTGCTGGGTACTTGTAGTCCTAGTCTGTTAGGTGCAAGTGGTCCGGGTCTGTTGGGCACAAGTGGTCCTGGTTCGTCGAGCACATGTGATCCGGGTGTACCTGTACATGCGGTCCAGATGCGTCAGGTCCATGCGGTCCAAGTCGGCTGGGTAGACGTCCGGGTGTGTCGATGCGTATTGTCTGGGTCAGCAGGGTAGGCCCTGAGGGAAGTGCTGCCACATGCTGTGCCCTGCTGTCCGGCCACGGCCCCGAGCTTGAGATCAGTGAACCCCGCTCTGGCCCCTTGCCTGCAGGGAGCGTGCGCCTGCTCCTGTCCCGCTGTCTACCATGGCGGCAGTGGCCCACCGTCGGATTGTAATGCTATCGCCGTGCGGTGTGTTGTTGTAACTATGTCGTGGTGCCGAGATGATATAAGCCTTTGCGTTTGTTTGCTTTAGCAGACTTCTGAAAAGCCTAACGTATGAAATTCGATGCATGTGGTTGTGCAGGGTACATGCCGTTTTGATTGTTGTACGTGTGCCCGGTGTGAGTGATTGGTTAAACTATGCTGTGAGAGAACAGTCTACCGATTGTGTTCTGGATGCGCTTCTGCATTCATTTCTCAACACTTACAGCTGTTGTATGGCACGGAGTTCAAAGATACTGGAGATATTTCTTTGTTATGTCGTATCGACTTCGTCTGGGACCCATCTACGCTATTTTGTCATGAACCCCTTACGGCCGTTCACCAGTGCACTTATCGTATGGCCGCGCACAAGTGTGCCGTGAAGCGTCAATGCTGAAGCGACGTGTGTCCGAGAAGCACATGGGTATATCGGCATTATTTATATTTCCCTTTCGGAGCCCTGTGTGCATAGCGGTGGTCACGCGGAGCACCATTGGCGCGATGTATCCCCAGTGTATTGGCTCAGCTGATCTACGTGCTCATCCGTCAGCCCCAACTCGGACCTGCGCACTCTCTCCAACAACGCGGCCTCAATGTGGGTCAAGATCGTCTCCTCCTGGCTCTGCCTGGCGCTCTACGCTTGGTCGCTGGTGGCACCGCTCATCCTCACCAACCGCGAGTTCAACTAGCTAGCGACACGGCAGATGGCGAATTCAACTGGCCGGCCATATGGCAGACGGCCAGTTCAACTAGCCCGCGCTACGGCAGATTAAACTAGCCCGCCTTGCCGGTCCTACGGCAAATGGCGACGGGAACCGTGTCACTTTTCAGCGGAGGGCGATGCACGTCCGGCCAGACGGACGCTGCTTCGGTTGGTGAGTGCGGTGTTCGGTCTGCGTGCACTCGCAGTCGCTTAAGCAAATGTTTCTGCACTTAGGATAGCGGGAGCGCGCTGACGCAAAAGGGCCGACGATGGTTGACGTGGAGCTCGGCTAAAGTAGCTACATAGTCCAGCGCAGTTACACATTGCCTAGCAGCACCCAAGGAGTGCGCTGCAGTCGATGTCCTCTTGACAGAGCTGGGCGACCGGCTGTAGTGATCATTAGTGGCACGTGTGGGCAGTGGTGCGCTGCGGTCAGTAATGTCACGCTTCACCAGTCCGATCCCAGGTCGGCTAGCGATGGCCCCCTCACCAGCTGGCTGTTGCTGCCGGGACATTGGCTACCGACGGAGCTCGGCCAGGTGAACGCGTCCCGGTGGCGATGTTGGCACGCTCTGTGTCAGGGTGCTCTGGTCCGACTACACTCGGTCAGACGAGCCCCAGCCGCTGCGGTCACCCCTGCGACTGGCCAGTTGGTAGATCTGACGTCAATCTCTCCCATTGATGTTTTCTGTGACGAACATAAGCGTTTGTATAGCATTGCCCGGAAGAACGGGCCGTTCAGTGTCTGCACGGCAGGGCACCATTTACGTTTTTGTTCCACAAGACTATCCGCGCTTTTATTTATGGTATCGGATTTTAAGATACTAGGGCGAGGCGCTCGTGTTTTACTTCAAGCCGCCTTGTGTCCGTGTTGCGTCCTCGACGCCTGTGTGATGGCATGGCAGCAGGTGTGACCGCTAGAATCATTGTGCTGTGTTATATAGTCATGCATACTCAAATAGTATAAGCCCAGAAGATGGCTGTTCGGTTTTATTTTGCTGACACTTTGTTCTATGTCATTTTATAAAATACACCATAAAAGGCCGCGTGCATGTTATCGCTGAATCACGAGGATGTAAGCCTACGCTCTATGCAGTCGGTGCGCCCATAAACTACAATAAGCCTGCGCTCTTCATCTGACGCTTTTTGCAACGTTTCGTTCAAGGCGAAAGTAAACAGAAGGAACAAACACTCTTATGCATAATTGTGATTAGTTATTTAGAAGGAACAAGTGCATTGGTCATGCAGACCCTGTCGCCTTTTCTGGTCACCCTGTAGCAGCGTTCAAGGGAGGTGAAAGTTGCCTGGTGGTCTGGGTATTTGGCAGTTTTGTATGCCCAGCCCGGGGCAGCTGGTGTCAGCGTCCTGGCGTCTGTAAACGTATTCGCCAAAGTGAAAGCTGACACGTGCGGTGTGGTGGGTGTTATATTCGCCAATGCGTTCGATTTGCCGGTGATTGGGGAAGAGAAATCAGTGTGTGTGACGATTTTTCTCGATCATACTAAGCTAAGCTGCACATCAGTTATGTGCGTCCGTGAAGTACACCCGGGCTTATGATATGGGTTTTGCCGTTACCATTACGACGTAACAGTAACGTATCTCTGGAGCGGTGCTCATTTACTGTGCTGCTGCCGTGTATTTGTCCGCGTGAAGGTCGAAATTTCCGTTAATGGTCGTCAAGTCAAGATCCCCGGAACACGATTCGTGCCATCTCGTGTGCAGGCAGCTTAGGTTAGAGCGGATCAATTTTGGAATTGCCTGCGGTGATTTTTTTACCTCGTGCGTTGAGAAAAGAACGCATATATCACGAAAGCCATGCACTTCGATCCCAAGACCATGCAAGCCATAAGATTCCGTGATCTCATGGGGGTGAGCTTCCCAGCGATTCTGTACGTCAGGAGTGTGTGCGAGGAGTGCTTGGGGACTCTATTGTGCGTGCTGGAACAAGCATCACTGCTGGATGATAATATATCGTACGCATTTAATCAGGTACGGAACATCGGGCGATATGGAAGCAACCAAACCCGCACTCCTGCACAAAGTTACACTGTAGTGCATCCCGTGAAAGCAGCTTGGACAGCCCAGAAACAGACATTGTCGCACAACCACTGCAAGTTATTCGGTACAAACTCATCTGCGTCACAAAGTAGTCGCATCAGTTAAAAGTACATTGCTACTAATGGAATAATTGGCATTGTATTTGCACGTCAAGGCCATCCTGTAATGTAATCGGGACGGCCACATGGGCTTCAGGAATCCCCGCATAGCCACTGCTCATCAGACAGCTGCCACACATGCGGCGGCTGCGCTGCCTGCTCCGTAATTGCACTGACTTGTCCGTTTGCACGGCAGCGTTAATAATTAGGTAAGGCGCGCCACGGCTTGCTGGACATAGTAGCGGACCGCGCCGGGGTTGGCAGCAAATGCGCAACTGACAGCCTCACAGTGGCCATGGCAACACATCGGAAGCGGCATTGAAGGCAGCAGACGACATCAACACCACAGCGCTCCGACACTGCCAGTCATTGGACATCGCGTCACACGAGTCGATTCCAACGAGAGCGGCATTGAAGGCAGCGAGCGGCATCGACGCCACAGCCCCGACACTGCCAGTCATTGGACATCGCGTCACACGAGTCGATTCCAACGAGAGCGGCATTGAAGGCAGCGAGCGGCATCGACGCCACAACGCTCTGCCACTGCCAGCCAGTGCGGCAATTCCGGCATGAACGGAAGTGTGTCACTCAGAACTGATCGACCTGCCGCATCAACACGTGTACCACACGGCACGTCATGTAGGGTCATTGAGCTGCGACATTATAACAATGAATATGGGCAGTTTTCGCCGAAATCGCAAAGTACCAGCAGTCAATCCCACTTATTTGCATCAAATTCGTCGATTTCTGTGGAATGTGAAGGTACTTATTCCTGCCAAGAAGCGCCCGACTGCGAGTTCAACTTCCAGACCAAAATTATGAGCGCTTTGTGACACTTGAATGAACGTAGCGCCACGGACGGCTCACATGACCTGCCTCGTGTTCTATAAAGCTTAACTTTTCTAACATATGGATATTGTAATACAGCTGGAACATTTCGGAGCGCATTCCTCCCATCTCCCATGATTTTTTTAAATCATCCTAGGCGCATTAAAGTAATGCAGGGGGCACCAGGTCCGATCCAAGGACAGTTGCCAATCTTTCTGAAGTTGCATCACTTAGTCTACTTAAAAAAGAGAGTTCTAACCTTACCCTGATGTGTGTGTGTGTGTGTGTGTGTGTGTACTCAAATTACCGGGACATGTTTCGTTGTCCCGCATAGCTTTCCCTCGTCGGACCGGCCAGTAAAACCGCTTTCGCCGGGCTATCGGGGGAGGAGGAGCTTTTTAAAGCCCCCACCCATCCCCATTAACTTCCGATCTATGTAAACTAGGATGAAATGTAAACGGTCGCTATAAAGCACTGGTCATGGAGAGCTGGAAGCGTACCTTGTATTTGCATTTGACCTATAATGAGGTCGCCAGTGGGCATATTAATTAAATATAGGAACCTTCCCATTACTCCCTGAAATGGTGGTGATTTTTGGGAGCCCCGACGCGATTTTCCGGATCTCTTCTCACTTCATCGGATCCCGGTTCGCTTTTCTGGGCACCGGCGTGATCTTTTGTCCCAGTGCGATTTTTCTCCAGATACCGACACATTTGTTTGCGGGGACCTACGGAAGCTCCTAGGCCCCGACAGACATGTTTGAAGTAAAGCGTGATTTCGGGGGTTCCAGCTCATTTTATGGGTCCTTAGCACGATATGTTTGGGCACCAGTGCGATTTTTTGGGGCGAGGGGTTCCGTGACGTTTTTTTCGGGCTCATGGGATTTTTGGGGTCGGCACCATTTTGTTTTGGGGCCGATCATATCTTTTGGAGATATACGCGATTTTTATGGGTCTTTCGCGTGATTTGTGGAGCCCCGGCGTGATATATTGCTGGTTCGAGTGCAATTTCTGGCCAAGGCGCGATTATTTGGGCGCTCTCCACCTCTCAGGGTAGGGGGTAATTTCCCCTTTTCCTCCCCCTTCGGTACGCCTCTGTTCTAGTTGACTTGTCGTCAGTTGAGCGCCAGTTGTCCTGTTGAACAGTTGGTACCCCTGCCACATGCACCCACACATACAAAAGTGCATTAATGCCCTTTGCAAAATTTGTAAGTTCTACACAAAAAACTATGGAAAACCTGCAGCTCCTGAACTGTGTCTGAAGACTTGGCTGGAGATCCCGGGTGGGTGTGGTCCGTATCCTCTGGCTTGGTACCTAGCTATTGTTAATCTGTGATGTTCCCTATTCAATCTGAAAATATGTCCTGAAAAGAAGGGCCTGGACCCCCCACCCGCCTGGCTTGGTGAGAGATCTCCAGCCTTGTATGGCAATGGCAAAGTTTATGATAGCTAAATTTTGTAATTACAACTACAAATCGCATCTAGGTAGAGGATAATCACGTCATAACGTACCAAAACTTTTGCATGACATTGTGACCTAAAACCATGCTTGTCTTGCGGTTCAGACAAACGGATGAATGAATTAATTATTGGAGACCGTTCTTGTATCATTCCAAGGTCAGTTAAGACCATTGACATAGGTTGACACTGAATGGCCTGGCTTTAGCTTGACGGCATACGGGTTATTTTGAGCCCTGAATCCGATTTCGCCATCATTTTTACCTTGAGGTGGGTGGAAGCAGTCGTCTTAGCCAATATTCTATCAATTTTTTATCTCAAATTCGGCCTGATTTGACCCGCGACCTGTGTTTCAAATGGAGCTTGAGATGTATCAATGCATCCGTAAAACACCGACGAACACACTTATATAACTGAAAGTGTACATATATCGTAGTTTAGGCAGCGTGTGCGATCAAATAGTGAACAATCGATTTTTGCGAAAATTTTGCCAAAAACCTGACCTGGTCGTCACTTATCACACCCACCCAGTAAACATGCTGATATCGGCCCGATGTCGGCATGTGTCGGGGCGAGCTCGGCATCTCGTGAGCGGCATGTCGACATCGGGCCGCTTTCGGCCCGATGTCGGCAAACTTACCTGGAATATCGGCACATGTCGGGTTGGGTCGGCATATTAATGGCGGCCAGCAGACGTCGGGCCGTTGTCGGACCGACAGCGGCAAATTCATACCGATAGCCGGGTAACGATATCGGACCGCCGTCGGGTCGACAGCGGTAGGAGCGTATGTAAAAATAGACATTTACCACGGGGCATGAATTCAAAGGGTGCTGGCAAACCGTTCTGGTATGGTTCCAAACCGGCCCGAAGTTAGCGCCGACATCGACCAAAGTACAAAACTTTGACAGGGTGTACTCTGAGTCTCTGACCTTCCGCCCACTGAACATGTCGACAGCAGTCTGACGTCGGCCCGATGCTCGGCCCTACATTAGGTCGCTGTCGGGACGCTAGCGACCCGCCGCGTCAGCTGGCAGTGGAATGTTCGTTCATGCTGACATGCGGCCGACGTGGGGTCGATGTCGGCCCGCTGTCGGGCCGCTAGCGACACGCTTTCGGCTGAACAGTGGATTCGCCCATGCCGACATCAAGCCGACACTGAGTCAGATTCAGCGGAGATCCTGCCGAGATCCATGTCTACGCCGCTTTCCGATCGACGTTCCCACGCTATCCGGCCGACGTCCCTGCTATCCAGCCGACGTTCTCCCGCTATCCAGCCGACGCTGAAAAGACTGCTGAAATGAAATTTGCTGGTGACTGCTTCGCAGAAAGTGCTATAAGATTATTTAGCTGCCATGAATTGAAATAGCAAAGCTGTAGTGTGGGGAAACTGGAGGTAGATGGTGAAATCATTAACCTACATCTATTAACTAGGCCAGCCTTTTTTTTACTTCTCACACAATTACCATGACGGCGCCGCAGAGGGCCCGAGCAATTCCGGTGCTTCATTCCTTTGAGGTCCCATCTCGTTCTGTATGTCGAAGAGCTAGAAGCAAAAAAGGTGAGATGGTGCTGTGCATAGGGGTGTACCAATTGTGTAGGTGGCACCAAAGCGAATCCAGAATCCAGATTTCGTTCCATTTTAACGTATTTCACTGGTAAATGTCTCATAACACTGATAAATAATATATAGGACGTTTGCGTCGCGATTGTCTGGTCGATTGTATCTTGCAGTGTTCTACAGTTTTAATATCCGCACAATGTGTCGTTCATCAGCCTAAACGAACGCATAGACGATCATCCTAACCTCTCCCAGAATGTGTCCAAATATTTTCACCACGTTTTTGGACTATCTGACACTCAATATATTTGGATCTGTCAATCCCGCTTATATGAAATTGAGTTGGGTATGGATTACATCCGTTTAGTTTTTGTTGGTTAATCATCTTTAAATTTGCTTCATAGATGCCGCCCGGGTGAAGTTTGGGGCCGGACGGAGAAGCTGGTGTCAACGGAGAAAGGACAGCGGAACGGGGGAGCTAATATCAACATGGATCCACAATGCCTTTGACAGAGTACCATGGAAAATGCCAGTTTGAAAACAATCGCGAGTGGGGAGCTTGAGGAGCTGCTTAGTGGTACGGTATCTGTGAAGGACGGCTGTGATTTTACTGATGACAAAATGCAATTGTTCTGCAAGATGGTGATAAAATACAGTTGGTCTGAGAATCGGTTGTCGAGATCAAGCACATTCGGCAAAGCGAGGGCGATCATCAGCTGTATAGCGGGGAAACGTCGGCTGGGTAGCGGGGGAACGTTGGTTGTATGTCGGCATGGGCGGACATTCCATTCCCCAGCCGACAGCGGGCCGCGAGCGTCCAAACAGAGGCCCGACATCGGCCACACGTCGGCTACGTGTCGGCTGGGTGTTGGCTGCATGTCGGCATGGGCGGACATTCCACTCTCCAGCCGACAGCAGGCCGCTAGCGGCTCAACAGTGGCCCGATGTAGGGCCGAGCATAGGGCCGATGTCTGGCCGCCGCTGGCATGTTCACTGGGCAGGTACAAACATCGGGTGTCAATCACGAGATATCGTGCCACCCCACACGCCCGTCTTGGTCTAGTCTCTCCAGCACCTTTCGTTTGCAAACGCCATGGGGTTGCACCAGCCCCCTCCCCAATGGATGTAGCTCTATATATGCTTTTGGGAGGGCACTTGCCACGCCAATGTTGGCTGTGCCCCTTCAAATGAATACAACTTTCAACATAGAAGCCTTTGTAGTATGCGTCCACCATAATCCAAGTGGGCCCGCACATTGCATTCATGTATTGTGGCTCCCTCCAATAATTTCAAGAAGCCTACGCCCATTCCTTCCCCCATCCTCCCCCACTCTCCTCTACTAGCGAAGGTGGCAAAATGCCTCACACGGACGAGGGTTAAATATAGACGAGATCGAAAGGATAAGCTGAGCAACTTTGGAACTATAGATATCCATATCAGGGGCGGATCCAAGAGTTGCCATGCACTTGTCTTGTCTGGAGCGCCTCTGTGAAAGTGCTTGGAGGGGCACCTTCGGCAGAAAAACGCCTTGAGAGGGGGGATGCAATCGAGCGTTCACGGAGGGGCGCCGCCTTCCATGGGGTGGAGGCGCGTGCCCCAGGTACCCCTTCCTTGTATCTGGCCATGTACACATGTAGCTTGGCGTGGGTCACAAGCCCTGTTAATGAAAGCCCACGAAGGGCCATCGCTGAAAGGCCTTCATCGTCCAATCGAGAGCTTCTTGTCGGCAGCCCTTGTCCGCGTTACCCGCTCATAGACCTCACCTGCCAGCGAAGGGCCAGCGGTAGTTCGAATTTGCTAGGATGTGTTGGAGAAAATTCCATTTTAGTGCTAATGTTCGGAAAAAGTTGCAAATGTTCCTTTGTGGACCATATCCTCTGCCCCCTCCCCCACCTAGACCCGCCAGTGGGGCTGTCACCTCCCCAGAGTGGCTCACTCCCCTCGAAATAACTGAAATTTTCAGCATGGTACGTATGGGCCCGCCTCTCCCTTTTCGACTTTGGTTTTAATTTCCTCGATATTTTGTGGCCCATGGATGGAGAGGCTATTGGTGGAGCCTAATGCATAGAGGAAATTAGTGCCGCCAATTCAGTCGGTGTGTCGCACTCCATATATGGGCCCCACGCTAAGAGAGCAAGCATTTCGGTAGGGTCAAGGTAAAGATGATTGGACCAAGCTCCATCAAAAACTTATGCATCTATCCTTGTCGGGACCACCAATAAGTTTCAGAAATTGACGCTCCTGCCGTTGTCTCGCCCTGCTCGTTTTTATGGAGCGGCTCAGCAGACCTCAGCACTTCTTTTCAGTCCTTCCCATCTACGCTGTTTTCGGATGCTTGGAGGTGGATGCTTCGGTTGGAGGCTCTCCTCAGCATGTATTTTAGTGGAGGGGATTGGCAGAACCTTTGTATTCTAATAATAAATAGTAGGAGTCACATACAGTATAAAGAATCCATCGTGCATTTTTTTTTACTTTTGAAATTTTATGACTTCTCCCAAAAAAAACAAGATCTACCATGCATCACCTTGAACATCACGTTCATTTTGGTTTATATTAATATTAAGGAATTAAAAATTAAAAGCGAAAGTTGAATGCTCAATGGTAGCGAGATATATGTTTACTTCTTAAACTTATAAAATATATCATCTTTGTCCTGCACCTCTATTGCGACACCCGTTTGTGTGTTTGTGTTCGTTGCGCGTCGGGGCTGTATGTTCTAGGGCGTTGATTTGTTATTAATGTCCATGGCGGCTCCAACCGCGGTTGTGGTGCTTGACAGAGGAAACAATACGACATGCACCGTAAATTTGCACGGTAAGTGTGATTGTGCCGAGTCCTGATGTTTCGTATGCCTAATGACAATATTGACCCTGGTTTTGTCGGTTGTGCGTGACTTTTGTCACTAGCTGTGTTGGTCGCCTCAAACGGGGCTCGATGGGCTGGGTTTTTATGAATGAGAAGCTGCCTGAATAAAAAATTGTGTTCGATTCCTTCCTTTGTTAGTGCATTTTTTCACTCAGTTTCAACATAGCATGTGTGGCTTCAAAAGAAAGCATAGCATGTTAGACAAATAGCTTGCCTAGGCATACCTATTATATGGAAGTTGATATGCATATCCATTAGGCAGTTCATTGGGATTATTTCCCAAAGTAGACAGTCAACCTAGGTGCCTGCCTAGGTAGATAGGTAGGTACCTACTTACCTATGTATTCATTAACGAAAAGCCAATGTGATAATCTATTGTAATAATCTATGATCATGCTGTTAGTGTGTTGGCTTCAAATGGTCCTAAAGCAGAAAAACAATGCACCCCAGCTTGGAACAGGGCAATATCAGAATGCTGAAAATCATTAATATGCAGTGTTCTTGTTAATTTTGAGTTGGGTGTCAGATATAAGAAAGCAATGTCATACACATAATTTATACCTATCAGTCAAACATATAATTCTACAGTTTTTGTTATGAGGTCATAAAGTGTTCAGCCTTAATAAGAGTCACAAGGGCCCATCTAGGTTAAGTCTATAAAGGGAAGATACCATAACCCTGGCAAAAAGACACTTATCACCCCAACCAACACCATTCCCAAATTGAAATTCAAAAGAAACCATCCACCAACATCCCACACACACATCAAGGTAATCTTCAAGTATTACCCCTCACGCTTTCTTTATATCAACAATGCATCAGAGTTGTTGGTGACGTCACTCAAACGTACAGAAACAACACTTCCATACGACTGCACTGCATGACCCCAGAGCGTCACCAGGAATATTTATAAGGGGTCAAACCTAACCTAACAATAACCAAACCTAACCTAACCTAACAATAACCAAACGTAACCTAACCAAACCCTTATAAATATTCCTGGTGATGCCCTTGGATCATTCAGTGCACCCAACTGGGGGGGTGTCTCGAAACGTTTGAGTAACGTCACCAACAGCTGACTGACAGTCAGCTGATGATGGCTTGGCTACATTGTTGAGTTAAAGGAAGTCTGAGGGGTATTACTTGAAGAATACCCCCATCAATGCCTATCCACCTTACCTATCCAGCCCTATTTATTAAATCCCATGTACACCCACATGGATTGAGTGCCCTACCAATAATTTTTAAACTCCAATGCCTGCCTAAAGGGGCCTGTACAATGCACATATACTTAGCATAAATCTCATCTCATCAGCCACTAAATAAAACTTGAAGACAAGATTATCCAGCCTAAGAAAATGTCCTCCATATTTTTAACACTGGCCGTAACGATCGCACGATGGTACATACTACCGAACATAACGACAGCACTCAGTCTGTACCAGCGACATAGCGAGCATACATATAAACAGCCTACCTACAGTTTGGCAGTGAACGTGCATACTTTCTGTGCATACAGGCAGTGCCAGCTGGGGTGGAGCGGAGGCTGATTGTGACCTCATTTGATCCTGAAGACATTGACCTGGGGTCATGAATTGTATACTGCAGTGAGTTCACTACAGCTGTAATTCCTCCAAATTGTGTGCTTCTAGTTTCAGATCTTAGGTGGCCAACCCCCCCCCCCCCCTCCCCATGGTGAATGTTATGTGAGAGGCATGTTGACCAGGGATCTTCTGCACTTCCTATGGTAGCTGCTTGCACTCAAAATGTAATGGAATGAGGTGCATACGGAACCAGGCTGTTGAAATAAACAACTTGAACTGGATATAGATGAAATGTTTCATGGGTCACAAGCCCTCATTGTAGGTAGGTGTATGACCACTGGTTTGAAGATACAAAAAGTTGAATGCCTGCAGAAAGTGAGAGGTCTTACGACAGGCAGTTTGAAGCTATCATGGAACCATCTCAGTGGCTCCAGTTTATCAGAATCCCTTTCAATTGTTTCTGGGACATGGGTGGATACAAGGGGTGCTGGGGGCATGTGTCCCCAATGTCCCCTCAGGTTTTTGACCAGAGTTGTGCATTGAAAGAAGTCTGACCTTCAGTGCACCTGAATGCCCCCTCAGATTTTTCAGCCAGAAGCACCCTTCCAGAGACAAAGTTCCATGATGACAATTCCAGATGGTCAAATTGGACATTTATTGCATGAGTAGGCTTTAATTGAGTATTTCCCCCCTCCTTCCTTTCATGGACAAATATTACATCAAGCAACTCATATGATAGTGTAAAGTAATCTAAAGTGCAACATTAACCAATGGCCCTGACTGCTAATGACTGTGTGATTGGGTTAAAAGTGTATTGGTGCCAAGATTCGAACCCACCACCATCTGTACGGAAAGTGGACGCCCCAACCAACTGCTCCAATTGTTGACATGGCGTGGGCCGAATACACCTTGTAGAGCATGCCGACTGAGGAGATGTTTATTTCCTCGACAATCTCCGATGAAGTTTTGCATGTTCTTTACACACCACATATTTTTTTTAATACATTCAATGATGGACTCCCCATATCAACAGGCAGCCTGTTCCAGTGATTCACAACCTTTTCACTAAATACCTGTTGCCACTAAGCTGTCTTACATCTTTTTTGGAAAACCTTAGCCCAAATAACCAACCAACATCTTCATTTCTCAAACCTGAATTGATGACCCCTATGTGATACTCTAAATAAAAGGGCATAATTCAGATTGACCTGATCTAACCCTTGAACGATCTTGTACATTTCAATTTCATTCATATTGCCCCTTAATCTCCTATACTTGAGTGAGTGCATATCTAGTGTCATAAGCCTTTCTCCATATTCTTAGTTACCTAGTCCACTGATGAGTCTAGTGGCTTTGTACTGCATTCTTCCTTGCATATCCGTATCTTTTTCTTAGTAAGGGCTCCATGTGTGTATATAATGTTCAAAGTGGTGTTGCACATCAAAGGCTTTGCTAAAGTCCAAGTGTACAACATCCATCCTGCTTTGATTGTCTTCTTCTTTAGTTACATACTCCATGTGCTCCAATAGGTAAGTTAACCTGCCCATCTCGGGGGAGGGGTTTGATAGGCAACCCCTAAGGTTTTCCGCTGATAATGAAAGAACGGCGTGCAGCAGCATGCCAAAATTTGGCTTACCTTTTCCCACATCAATTTGGCATGCTATGTGAAAATTTTGAGGTCAGGTCATCTAGGGTCAATAAGTTAGTCAAGGTCAAGTCAGGTCACCTCTAGAAAAGTTCAACCAGTTGTCACTCTTTAATGGATAAAGATATTTGAATACAACTTTCAGCGTTTACTTATCTTTAGGCATGGAACAAAATGCACCAGAGGAATTTTTGACCTGTTTCGTTTCTGATGACTTATTAGTCTTGCATATTTGCCCATGGGGAATAAAACTGAAGATTCGGGCTAAAGTAAGCATTTTTATGAGACCAAGTTGACTTCAAACAACGTTTTGATGTCCGCTGTACCCATTATAAAAATACAAATTAAAGATAATTTGAAACTCAAAATTTCGAAACTTCAAGAAATTACCTTTTTTGGGGTGGACACAAATTTTAGGGCCATGATCGATTTTGTGTTCCTTTTCTGATTCCAAATAATGTTTGTCAAATCTCCCCCCAAAATGAACACCCCAGAGCCAAAAACATGATGTCAGTCATGAAAACAGACCCCCTAGTGATGCCACTTTTGGGGGGATAAAGTTTTGGGGGTGGTTTCTGGCCCTACTCGTCAAGCACTTTCCGATGACACTTCTTTCGTTTTTGTGCGATGCTTAGTTTGAAGATTAGAGGGGGTGGGGGTTGGGGGTTGTATCAACCCCTGAGACAAGGTGTGAGGATCTGACCGGAAATACAAGATTAACATTCGCACGTCCGGCGGTCCGCGCCAACTTCGCCGGTCCGGGGGGCAGATGTCTGCCCCCCCCTCCCCTAAGAGCTCCAGAACTATGCTAGGTAGCGACAAACGGAAAACGGCGTTGGATAGCTGGTGACAAGCTCTATCGAAAGTGTTTCGGTCATTTTCTCGCTCAAGTCAATATTTAGGTCACTGGGTCATCATAGGTCAAATTCGACCAGATCGGGTGGGACCCTCAGATATTGACACATATCTCAGGACTTGTAACAGATAGAAACAAACGGCGAATGCTATTCGACAGCCCTTGAAATGTGCTATCGACAATATGCTGTGTTATTTAAGGTCAGGTCAACTCCGAAACTATGACCTCAGGTCAAGGTCATGAGGTAGCCTAGGGAGGTCATGTAATGTATCAATCGATACGTCTTGGCGATATAAGCACAATGGTAATTTCAGCCTTCTAGCTCAATGCAGTGTGATATAATGTGCAGAAATGTGCTGGTGATCTCAGGTGACCTCAGATGACCTTGGTGAGGTCACTGAGCAAAAATGTCAGTGGTAACATTGAGAATAGCTTCCAACTACGCGCCATAACCGTTGCGAGGTCATTCCGAGAGCAAATATGTAACCAGGAAACATTTGTATATTTTACCATAGGCCTATAATGGGGGAAGCCATGGCCGCGACCTGACCTCAGGTCAATGTTACGAAAAAAAACGAGATATATATTATAGTCCCTGATGAGATCATGACGTGTTATAAGTTTGAAATCAATCGCCCAATTATTGTGGAAGTGATGCCACCTAGACTCCGAGGGATGTTTGGTCACTTCGCCTAACCTGGTGACCTGACTTGAGATGACCCAGGGTCAAACATTTCTGAGGTTATGCGGAAAAGACTAATGAGCAGCCATACGAGGTTTGGCCTTGCTAACCCGATTAGTATGGCGGCAAATTAGGAAAACCGCAGGGGGGAGGGCAGATATCTGCCCCCCCTGGACGTGCGCGTGTTAAGGGTTAAACAAGATCTTAAGATCAAAATCAATGTTGAGTATCTCTTAAGTGTGTGCCTCTCTAGATGAGTCTGGTTCAACATTCTGACCAGTTTTTC
Source organism: Ashinkailepas kermadecensis (assembly GCA_034440615.1). Classification (NCBI taxonomy): domain Eukaryota; kingdom Metazoa; phylum Arthropoda; class Thecostraca; family Neolepadidae; genus Ashinkailepas; species Ashinkailepas kermadecensis. The sequence goes on from JAOTOM010002143.1 coordinate 55,400, forward strand.
TAGTGTTGTGCAAACTATTGAGATCAAACTGACTGGCCTGTAGTTTCATACACACTTCATACTGCCCATTTTTTTAAATTGGTACCACATTTGCATTTTGCCAATCTTCAGGTTTGTTGTTGTATCTTGTGATATATTTAGTATCAATCACCATGCCACACATGTGGTTCCAGGATCAAACTGCATAGCACATCATTTCAGTGGGTAATGCCCTCCATCCATACATTTTATGCAATCAAAGTTTTTTTTGCATGGTGGTAGTGTTGGTTGCTGATTTCAGAAGCAGTTCTTTTGGAAAATAATGTTATGGGCAGGATGGTGGGGTTTGCCTTATTGTCAGATTGAAGTTATAATATCCAAACTTTCAACAGGGGCCGATACATGGGGGAGGCACTGATGAGATTGCCCCCCCCCCCCTTTGGGAAGGTGGCACCCATCTGGCTGGGAACAGGCACCCCTCTGGAAAGGCTTGAGTGTACCCCTCACATTTTTTAATTGGAGGTGCTCCTGTGTGAGAAAAATGTACACCCTGAGAAGGAAAATCTCCTGGAAGTCCTGAGTGCACCCCATCACATTTTTCTTAGTGAGAGGCACCCACCTAGGTTGGCTTGAGTGTACCCCCTTCAAATTTTTCAACCAGCCAGAGGTGCCCCTTGGAAGGCAAAGCTGCGGTTGCACCTCGAGTTACTTTAGAAGTGGCGCCCCTCCAGACATGTGCCCCCATGGCAATACCTGGATATGCCCATGACTTTCAACCATAAGCTGGCACCCAGGCCACCTAAGTGCCACCTTAGTTGTGCTGATACTGAGCAACATGTCTGCCAAGCTGTATGTGTCTGCACCGAAGAAGCGACTGGCGGTGTCATATTCCATCTATCTAGCACACTTGAGGACAGTAGTCAGAATATAAGTTAATACATTTGATATAAATCATTGAATATTCTTGTAGTGGTATGCAAGTTTGTTGACAAGGTTATGTTTAAGTGAGTGAGCAAGTTGTAAGACATGATATTTGGTAGGCTGTCAATTTAGCTATTGATGATTCTTTCCACCCATCTTCACCAAAACTACCTGTCCTTGCCTATTGGGCCCGTTTTCATCTGGTCTTGACAGCTGGCCCTCTCAGCTGAGCCTGAAGGTGAGCCATTTGGTGAATGAAACCCTGCCTGCTTGGGTAGGGGAACCTGAAGACCAGCACCCAACCGATTAAGCCACTGAGCTGTGATGACTTCCATATTAGTACCTTGAAATACTCGATAAGGAAACTATGTGAGCTCATACTTTTGGTTCACCCTTATTTGCTTATAATCAATTGATTGTTGTATTTGCCTTTGTTCCAGGTGCCACCGTTGTATCATGGCGGGTGAACAATCAGGAGCAGCTGTTCGTCAGGTATGGTCATCATCACCTCTGAGTCTGCCTACACGGCCACTGGCATAGAATAGCTGCAATTATAGGCTTGCCATTCGAATCCAGGATATCCACCTGGGTACCAATGTTCGCTGCTCCAGGGGTACACATGATATTTCATCTTCCATGCTCATGGTATTCAGGGATTGTCAGAAGGTCGATAAAACGGTTTGAGGGACTGACAATAGCCAGGGTCACCTGGGATAGATTATCTATCGGAAATAGTTGACTTGGCATGAACGTGATCACTGTGAAGCAGGCATTTTGTCATTCCCATCATGCCAACATTTGAACGATTGCATGCATACGGGACTGGGCAAACAAGGCAAACAAGGCAAACAATTTTGTTGCTGGATCTATTCAACCGAAATGAAGTTCGATTACTTTTTTTTTGCTGGAGCACATCGAGGTGATTTCTGGAGTACAAGTGTTGGTTGATTTTAAACTACATGATCACATTTGCTGAAGGAATCTTCGAAACTTTACGTCGGTTCACATGACTTCATTACGGTAATGCGGTAGTGAAATCCCAGCCTCCAAAGCTTATGGAGGTGTGTGTGTGGGGGGGGGGGAAGGAAGAGGGCACAGACGACACCTGTTTCAAGCCAGGACTGGCCCATCTGTCCCCGTGTCGACGTCCCAGACTAAAGACTACATGCTGTTATCTGGTGACGGTGAACACATCGCTGACTGAACATGGGGCTGTGTGTAGGAACATGTGCTGCTCTTATGTGCGCCTCAGCTTGTGGTGCTTCCCAGAGTTCAGTTGAACCCTCGCAGTACAGGATAATTTTCTACCCCTCGCGGCGCGGGATTTTGACCCCCGTCTCACTAATAACTTTTCCTCTAAGCAAGATAGAGAGATGCGGTAAGCGGCGTGATGTAGGTCCGTCCTTGAACTTCCAGGGACGGCGTGACGTTTGGAATTTGAAACTTTGTAATCTAGGGATGTAATTTTGAACTTGCAGCAGTAAGAATCTCAAAAGAGAACTCTAAATTATTTGTATTGTCAATTGTTTCAAGGAAGTTTGTTAGATTTTGTCGGTATTGTTGTTGCTGTCACCAGAGTTTGAGTCTAGGTACAGCAGTCATCTTATATGGGGCCAAGGTCAGTCCGTCCTTCGAAATTGTTAGATTGCATGGGCATAGATAGATACATTGTCCAAATTATGTATTTGCACTACGGTAGACGGCGGAGGTAGACAATAAATTTCCCAAATATGTGGTAGAAACTGTCGTATTCCCAACCCACCGCAAGGTATGCAGTAGAATATCCCCCGCAGGGAACGGTTTCGGCGCATTTGTTGCGGGAAATAGGTTGTAGTACAGTGATCATGATTCAGTGTTGGGACAACTACTGTACTGCATGACAATTTTGTTTCCGGAGTGGAGGAGTGAGTTAATGTTTGTGCAAACAACTCCTGATACATATAGCCTTGTTCCACACTCTTATATGGTGAACCGGCACTCATCGTCCAAGGACGTTTTTAATTCTCTTGGGTACAATTCGATTGATATCGAAGGAGTCGAATCCAGCCATGATATAATTCAGCCAGCCATCGTGAACTTATTGAGTGGTCCTTGTTACACTTGCGCCAACCTTCCCCCGTATATTCAAGATCCCTTAGACGTAGGTCCCTCAGCATGTTCTTTATTGGAAGTTTTCGACACTGAGACCAACCGTAGTTCTAGAAACCATGTTCTAAACCATTGCGATGTCTGAATAACACATCTAAGGTGAGCGTATCACTAAGCATTCGCTCAAGGGGACGAGTGGTCTAGGGGTAAGATGCTCGGCTCACAATCAAAAGATTGTGGGTTCGAGTCTCACCTGTCGCTACTCTTCGCCCGCGACCAATCGGCGTGAGAGATTGGCGACGCTATATGACTCAACGGTCGACGTGGCGTAAAACCAATAACCAACCAACCAAGCATTCGCTCACAGGCAGGTGATATCACTGTCGGATCCAGTAGTGATCCAGGCAGAGTGTAATTTAATTCTAGCCTCCTGTTGCCATTCGAGACTCGCAAAATATTCCTAATTTCAATGAAGGCGTCTTCATATCAATGTCCAACGGATCCTCTTTAATTTATCCAGGAGACTCAATCCTACTTTGATGTCGCACAGGTTTGCATGGTATGCGACCTGGGTCTTGGGATGCCATTACCACTACCGCCTTTCACGTTCCAGGCTGTTTGACTGGATGAAGTTACAAACCTGTCGATCGTAATTGTCCCTACGCGTTTCCAGTTGAGTGCCAGTCAGTTGAGTTGGGTTGTGTTATCCTATGTTTCAGTGTAGCATAAGCCGACTTTGTACGTTCGCATTCGTCGTTGAATGCTTGTATTTGTGCTGTTTCTTCGACCAGGTTGAAATAGTTCTAAGTTTCGCCTTAAAGCAGGAATACACGTGTCAATGCATTCCCATCGTCGCTTTAAATATTGGTAATCGTGCCTGAAGTACTTCGCTAGGCAAGCTTATTACAGACGGTGCCAGGAGAGCTAATTTACAGAAAGTTATGAATTAATGCTGCCAGTCATATATTTCACCGGGTTTCAGGTTGATGTGTTTGTCTCATACTACCCTGAATGTTTTCAGTAAACAAGCTTTGTTTGATGGAAAGAAGGCGATTCGTGGCGGCATCCCGATAGTTTTCCGTGAGTACCAGCACTGCTTCTTCCCACTGTGATGCTTTGCATGGTGTACCATCGCCAGTGCAGTATGTAAGCTGGACCTGACCAGATTTCAGAGATACTACGTGATATAAGCGTTGGATTGATTGCTGCTACCGCTTGTGATTTGCCCTGCTTTGCACCATTGAGCGCCAAGCGTGGCTGACCTGACCCGAGCCGGGCCGCCGACAGCGCACTTCGGCCCATGGTCGGTGGGTCCGCAGCACGGGTTCGCCCGCACCAGCCGATGGCACCTGGAGAAGGCGCCCGAGCGGCTGCCGTCGGGCGACATCGAGGCCATCTTCGTTCTCATGGACAGCGAGTACACGCACCAGTTCTGGAAGTACTCGTGAGTGGCGATAGTTGTGGACGGCAAGAGCGCGCGTTCATTTTGGAAGTGTTTGTTAGTGACGATAGTGGTGGACGGCGTTCATTTTGGAAGTGTTCGTTAGGACGGCGTTCATTTTGGGAGTGCTTGTTAGTGGCGATATTGGTGGATGGCTAGAGCGCGCGTTCATGTTGGAAGTACTTGTTAGTAGTGATAGACGACAACCGATACACGGGGAATATCTGCGTCAGCAGAAGGAACATTTTTAGTTACAATGATGGAGGGCGAACATAAGCTCCACATGTTTTCCATGTTTTGGAAGGATCTAATATGTTGAATCGTTTGATCTTCTAAGTCAATGGTATCACGGATCATTCAATTGACTACGACTTAGTGTCTTACTACTTTTTATGCCATTCTAGTTTAACCTATCCTCGTCTGAAATCTGACAGATTCCCATGATTTATGTCCTGCCGGCATCATATATCAGTCTAATATACACCTATCTCTATCGATTCCATCTGACGTACCGCCTGACGGCGGCAGATTCCGTCTGACGTGCCGCGTAATCGTGGCAGATTCCGTCTGACGTACCGCCTGACCGCGGCAGATTCCGTCTGACGTACCGTCTGATCCTGCGTGAGAAGGAGCTGCACTTCAACATCGGCGTGTACAATCCGCTGGGCTCGCAGGACACGTTCAGCTTCACACTGCTGCTGCACACCTACTTCAAGTGTCCGGACGTGAGGAAGTGTCAGATCACGGGCATGCACGGCTGCACTTTCATCGACAAGGTGCGTCTGAAGCGGATCCAGCTCGGAATCCGGAGGCGTTCGGTCTTGCGCTGGCGGAATAAATCATTAGCATCGCATGCGCTGTGGAACCAAGCCACCGGTAGTGAATGATGTCACAGGACGGTGGCAGACCTTGGGATTTCATTGATGAATATAAAAACATGACTGAATGGATCTTCAATAAACGTGCAGAGTACATTTATTGTGAGGATGCTATCCATTTATAAAACAGGTTAGCAAACAACGCTCTTTCGATATAAGCTTTGCGAACTGTCTGCCAATGCTCATCCGTTTCATGTGTGCTCTCTCGGTACTTTTTGATCTTGGATCCGAAATGTGGGCCGATACAAAGTGAATATCAAATTGTTTTATTGGTAATAATTAGTCATGCCAACGAGCGTAAGATAAGCGCTCAAACGTAGGTCCTCCTTTGGGTATCAGTATTATATGAACAACATGCAAGTCCCACTTATTTGTGTTAGGTGGTACGATTTCCAACGTATGTTATTTTAACAAAGGTTCTAATTCTCTGTTTCACTTCCGCACCTTACGATTATCTTCCCTTAATGCGTACACCTTAGGGGCGGAGGCCGCCCATCCCTTCTGCTTTTTAGACGATATCTCATAAACGGGTCAGAATATCGTAACAAAATTGTGTGACTGTTGAAAATTGATAAGCGCATCCTATGCAAAATAACTTGAAACCCGTCAGTCAATGTAGGAAGTGCTAGGACGCAAAGTCGGCCGCCCGACCGCCGAGCGTTCAAGGGCACAAAGGTTTCGTCGGCGCGGTTTGCCGGCAGATCTCAACCTCATTTCATCCTGAAGGCATTGACCTAGGGCCATGAAATGCATGCTGTAGCGAGTTCACCACATCCCTAACCTACCCTCCAGATTGTGTGCTCCTAGTTTCAGTAGTCTCCTGATATCTTAGGGGAGCCGAATCCCCTTCGGGCCACATTTTGTTTACGGCCTCTGGTGCGCGTATTAACATAAATTTGCTTCCGGTGCGCGCATGCATGGTACATATGTTTCTCGTAACCAATGAATACATTTATTTTCCACTTAGATGAAGATGGCAAGCACAAATACTAGTTAGTTTTGGGCAGATATTTCGTCAGGAGGGATTATATCAGCGAAAACCCCTTATAGTTGGTTCCACGGCTAGCTGTTCGCTGTCCAGGTGCACAGTTTAATTCAGACCGACCAGGATTTCCGCACTTATGATTGGTTAATCATTGGCAGCCACCATTATAATTTCATCATATGAGGTTATTGCAAGGCTAATGTTAGATTTTTTAGTCAATGAATTCATTATATCCTTGTAACAACATTTTGCACATATAAAATTGGCATAATAATGTTCGGCTATAAGCTTGACGTGTATTCTTCAAGTATGCTTAGCTTCGTCTGTGGTCGTTATATTATTCGACATTTTGGGCTGATAAACCCGCACTGTAACGATGGTGGTAATATGAGAACACCAGTTGACGTTAAGCACCGGTTTAGGTACGAGTAAAAAAAAGTGCATCCTGATCGCTCAGAGTAGAAATGAGCTCGCTTTGGTGAATGGCTTGCTTTGTTTCATTGCATTGTTTGCCATGTTTGCATTACACAATTCAATAGCTTTTCATTAATGACTCCCGGGCAACTGGACTCCTGTTTCTTTCCTTTCTTTATGATTGAAATTCGTATGCGTCCATCATTATAGAGTCCGTGCTTTTTTTCCTTTTAGATCACCACCAAGCGGCGTCGGTAGCTCAGTGGTTACGCTGGGCATCCGGCTTGCCAAAGGTACGGGGTTCGATTCCCTGCGGTGCCCCCCCCCCCTCCTTCCAGTGTGAGAGGCAGGCGACGCCATATGCCCTCAGATGCTGAGTGTCGCAAGGTCGCAACCACCATGGGATCACCAACAAAGACACACGTTTCTATCTCGGGCTACGTGATACACGTTTCTACCTTCCTGCCCCTGTGGTAATCCTCGGATATGTACATTATTGCATTGTATCGCATGCATGACTCATTGAAACTCATAGGACATCTGCCGTTCTAGGTTTGGTTGCGTAGTTCAAGCATTTATGGTGCATTCATTGAGTTGCATCGAAGTCATTACAACCGACAGCGCCAACAATCGCTCCGTTCCGGGCACTGTCGAAATCTCACTCAGGAATTCAGTGTTTGTTAGCATTGAGAGGCGCTGCATCGCCTTGACCTTGTTTATTTCCCACTTTGCTATCAGGGTTAAGAGCGGTGTTGGATTCTCCCTTTCAGGTTCGGGTGCTGAGTACGGTTTGAAACACGACTTTGTCCTGGATGTTGTGTCATCCAGATCATTATCCTCTCCTGGAAATTATCCACTTTTTGCCAAAAGTTTGATTAGGTTTTTTTTTTAATGGCTAACCTCATTGCTGTTTGATAAACGTGCCCGAAACTGGCTGTAATGTACAAAAGTGAGTTGTTAATATCAAAAGCATGGATACAATCATCCTCCGTCCTGGAATTCCCTCAAAGTTTCCTTTCCAAATCAAGTATCTCACAATGTATATCTGATCCTGGACCAGAGTGCATGGCTTTTGTCACCTGGCTAATGTAGTGTACAATTTGCACTATTAAAAATTATCTATATCTGAAAAGAGTATCTGTCCTATATTCTTCCAGAATTGAAATATAATAACTGATAATATCGCTTCACAAGTAGGTATGGTGCATTGAAGTCGAAGTTGAAATTGTGGGAAAATGGTTATTTTGCACTTCCAAATAACTTCAAGTTTGGGTAGGCACGAATGAGTGAAACATTAGGGACTATTTGGGTATTGCCTGTTCTGGCGAAACCAGCCTTTCTGGAGAGTTTTGCGCTAGGATGCATACTAATCTGGGTCCACAAAAATCCCAGAACAACCAGTTTCTCCTACACTGGTCAGCAGTACTTCATTCTGGACCCCGTGTTTCCGTGTGCCAGTGTTAAAATAATGGTGTTTCATTAGGTGTGAGATGTCGAAACGAGCACAGTAAGATGTCGAAATTTGCCATGGAATTAGTGTCAATTAAAATGTTTTTGATGTCTTTCAGGCTCAAATTTGACCCACTGGCATACATATGACTGTACTGAGCATGAACATGGTACTTATGAGTTAGAAAGGAGACACGAAGACTTCATAAGCACGCATCAAGAAACATGATGTCAGTACTTCATGGAGGAGGATGTCGATTGAGTGTTCAGAAAGTGGTATATTCCACCCTATTTCACTAATAATTTATCACTGCCGTGTGCAGGCTGGTGTCTGTGCTGCAGATTACACCAGCCATTGGCCGGAAGCGCGTTACGGGTGTGATACGGGCCGGAATCTGCGTTTCCGGTGTGCTGGTGGCCGGACGTGTGACGTGTGTCCGCTGTCGGGCAGACCCGCGACGGAGCCGTCTACCAGGAGGGTCGGGACGTGGTGATGATCAACGAGTGGACCGACCGGATCTATCAGAACACGCCGCAGGAGCACATCATCACCAACGTGGTGTCGGGACGCAAGATGCGGATACAGAAGTTCAACCTGCCCGACACCGGTCAGTGGCCGCTGACGCGGCCTGTGCCCGGGTGGTCACGTACCGTGCGGCTGATGATGCTGATGATGGTGGGCCGGCCGATTGGACCGTGTCTGACAGCGGGATCGGCCGTCATGCTTTGACAGCGAGATGGATGGTGTCTGACAGCGAGATGGTCCGCAATGTTGGTGCTCGACGGTGGGATAGGCCGTCGTGTTGTGGGTATCGCACAGCAGAATGGATCATCATGTTGTGCGTGTCTGACAGCGGTATGGTCCATCGTGTGGTCGATGTCTGCAGCGGTATGGTCCATCGTGTGGTCGATGTCTGCAGCGGTATGGTCCATCGTGTGGTCGATGTCTGCAGCGGTATGGTCCATCGTGTGGTCGATGTCTGCAGCGGTATGGTCCATCGTGTGGTCGATGTCTGCAGCGGTATGGTCCATCGTGTGGTCGATGTCTGCAGCGGTATGGTCCATCGTGTGGTCGATGTCTGACAACGGTATGATCTACCGTGTGGTCGTCTGTATAGTTTGACGTGTGGTCGGTCTCTGGCAGTAGAATGGTCCGCACACTATGGATTACATCTTTGGTGGTGGTGATGTCATGTGCAATCCGCCATCATCTGTGACGTTTTATCAAATAGGTTAGGTGGGGTAGGGCATTTATTAGCCATGATGATTGGGGAGGGTTGACTCCATATAAGATCTCATGTTAAATGTATAAATCGTGGGATGGTCAAATCGGCCATCGATGGGGAGATTGTCTGCCTAAAGGTTTTTTTAACCACACCCCTTCCATGATCTCGCATTTTTGGTGTAAAAAAAACACTTGTCAGCCGAAGAGATGCGCATGGAAAGCAAAATTCTGGAATATTTGTTTTCTTCAAATCAGTTTAATTATTGTGGGTTCTTTCGTCAAATAGTCGTTGCAGGAGATATCCTGGGCTAGGGCTGAAGGGAGAGTGCGGATCTCAGAACTGTAGAGTAAATTCGTCTACTTGGCTTTGAGAGCAGTAGTTTCGTATGTTGAGCACATTTTCATACTTCTGAAGTTTGAAGAGCCTACATTTGATTTTCTGCAGAGTCGTTCGGGCAAAGCCCTAACGACTCTACTGTCATGTGCATCATATGATAGAAGTATATTTCAGAGACCTGGCCCTGCTCGACCGTTACGTTTTTCAAGCCGGATTGTTTTTTCTTTTGTGATATTTTTTTGCCACAGCGCTTCAATTCCCCATGTATTAACCGGTAATCAGACCTGAGGCATGTTTCACCATCGTAAGGAAAAATAATGGCGTACGTTTTTCGTGATTTAAATCAGTTATGTCTCACCACGCATATAAAACTATTCGTGGTCAAAGGTAAGTTTTTATAATCACACCACAAAAGTGTCAAAAAGTGAAGTAAAAAAAGTTATTTTGATCACGGTGGTAACATAGGTCTCTGCTCTGATGTTTTAGTAATTTTCATTCCGACGCTTTAAGTACGTGCGTTTTGTGTTCAAAGGAAAGGTCTCATGGCGGGGCTTGTGCGGTGCGGTACCTGCTGGAACCGTCTAAGGGCCAACTAGCAGGCCGCCGGTCGCATGATTATGTCTTCATGGTACATGACCTGTGTATCCTGAAGCCATGTTCAGATTGGGCTACTTACATAATTAGAGGCCAAGGGTCGTTCAGATTTGGGGTGTTTTCGGTGACCACGTTCAGGAGATAAGCCCGGTTTCTGCACGAGCGCCACCAAGTTTCGGTGAAGCTGATTGTTTTTGTTTTGGTTGGTTTTGTTTTCCAATTTTCCCATGCCGAAACTGGAGACATTTTCCTCAACCCGACTCCTCTGCGGAATATGGACTATGGCCGCGTTTGAATACAAGGTGTGAAATTATCGGAATAGGTTGTACTTCTTTCTGAAATTCAACTTCCGCGAAAATTTGACGCAATGTGGTATATCTGCATGTGTTTCGTATAACGCGCGGTTGCGGTCGTTCCACAAGTGCCCTGCCCGGTAATGTACCGGATCACGAGCCCGCCGAATTGGGGCCCCACATATAGCTTATATATAGCTACATTCGGCTCCAAGTGGCGCCTCGTACTAACATTTCACAGTGAGCGAGACAAAAAATAATAATGAAGAGTATCTCCACACGCCACAAATTAAAGCTCTTTCCCCCAAAACATGTGCTGCTTGGGTACTTTACCGGGATGATCCTAGCAGTGAGAGTCACCAGGCCTGGTAGACTTCTTAAAGCAAGCAACAACTCTGGCTAAGTGCAATGTCGAACCGTGCCGCTTAATCTAACAGCCACCTTCGAGTGAGTAGAAACAGTGGACAAATTTCGGTAGGGCGGAATGTACTTGGTAACAAAGATCCAGGTCCGGCTGTTATCCTGCCGTGTTCAGAGCTGGTGATTGACGTGGCGTCGATGCTCTCGCTGCAGTCGTGTGGAACCCGTGGGAGCACAAGGCCAAGGAGATCGCCGACTTCGGCGACGAGGAGTTCCCTAACATGATCTGCGTGGAGGCGGGCAACGTGTCGACCGGCATCATCCTGCCGCCCAACACCGTCTTCGAGGCGTCGCAGATCCTGCAAGTGATGTAGGCGCACTCGCCCTCCTCCACACGCCGGACGTACCGTAATAATACCGCCAGCTCAGGAACTGTTGAACTTTGGTTCTATACCGAGATAGGGAAGTGTTGTGCGTGTGCATGTGTGCCACGGCCACCGGCCGACAGCTGATGCCAGTCGTGCCGCTGCGCCAGCGGCCGGCCTAGCGAACGCTGGCTATGGGTCATCTAATCAACTACTGACTGGACTCTAGCTGCACCCTTTGCCGATTTTCCCCTGTTAACTGTAAGTTGGTATTCGGAATTGGTGCTAGATTCGAGCGTTTCTTCAGTGTAAGTTAGCCGTCGGGAAGTGTAAGTTTTAGCGGCTGCAGCAAGTGGCGCCACCGTCGCCGTTCTTGCGCGATTTGGCGCCAGTCCGGGCGGGGGCGGACAGAGGACGGGCGGATGGGATGGGCAGCACCTGGCGTGTCAGCCCGATGGCGTGGTGGCGGTCCGGCGCCGACGAGCTCGCCCGGCGCCGCGGCCCGTTGGTGACTGGGCGGAGCGGCGCCCGGTCGGACGCGCCGCCGGCCGCCGTCTGTGATACTGCGGTGCCTAGCGTCGCACACGGACGCGGTCCGGCGGCCGGGCGGAACCGCCGGCGTCGGCCGCCCCGAGCGCGAGCACAAGCTGGGCGGGCTGCGCCGCTGCTTCTGAAGCGGCGGACACCGGTGTTCGACACTGCCGGCAGCGACGGCGACTCGGGCCGTAAGCCGCGAGCGCTCCTGCCGCCGGCCGGCGCGGATGCATTTAGCCGGCGCGATGGCCTCGGCCGACGTAACACAACTCAGGGCAGTCACGGTTCCACGGCGAGACGACGCGCGGCGGCGGCGGCGGCCGGCCAGAGGATGGCCGCGTCGCGGCCGCCGCTGGTGCTGCGGCTGTACGCGCCGACCGCACGGTCTGCGGACCGCGCGCTCCGGTCCGGCGTACAGCCGCGCTCGCCTTGATGTCGCGTTTAAACTAACCAGGGTGGCCGGCTGATCGTGTGACCGATTTCCGACGGCGTTCGCTTTAAACATCGGCACCGTCTAATTTTAATATGTCTGTTGTCTTTAGACCGAATTTTAACGGATAGACGACCGTGTCGTAGCCGCCCCGCTAGTACGACACAGCCAGCGCTGGTCTAACAAGCAGTAGTGTAGTCCACCGTTAAGAAATCAGCGGAGCGTGGAGTACCTTCGGTCGTGAGAGGAACGTCAAGTGATTTTGGTTCAGGGGGAGGCTGTGGTGAAGACCTGCAGATTTACCAAATCGGTCACCATACATCTGGGTTTAGTTGCAGCAAGGTCTCTAATACGTACTTCTGTCATCGGTTTGCTTAGCTTCACGTGACAATGCGTATGTCTGTACTCTGTGCGGTGCTTTTATGGTTCTTTTTTTAGCCTGATTTACTCGTGAAAAATCACGAATCTTTGAGGGAAGGGCGGACTGGTTGTTAGATGGGTAACACCCCAGATATTGTGCATGTTATAGAAATGTATTTTTCTTTTAAAACTCCAATGAACTAACTAATAAACGAATGAGCTACGTTGTCTTTCTTCCATGCGATCAACATGGTGTGTATACTTTGGCGGCGGGTTGACGGTAAACATGCACCGTGAAATGTTTTCAACTTGTGCAGCACGTGACGATGGGACTATGAACAAATCCGAACCTCGTGTCATTCGGACGAGCGAATTTGTTTTCATTGTATACGAAAAGGTTCATATGGGTGGCCTGGCTGTGCAGCTTTTGCTTCACTTGTAGCTTTTCATCAACGTACTTGTGACGGCATACGCACGAACATTTGCTTCCATATAGGAAAGTTGTTTATTTTGATAAAGATGATGTTGGGTCCTAGCCTATTTCGCTATAGAAGTAGAATGTCGAGTTGTTCGATGTCCTATAGTAAAGGTCTGGTGACCCCATTGATGCTCAGCCTTGATTTCCCCTAAGCATGGCCGTCGCTACGGCGGACAAGGGAGTTTCATCCCTTCCAAACTTCATTAATTTGAATATGACACCTCTGACGTTATATTACAAATATCAAAACCATCTCACCTCCGCCATAAATATCTGTCGAGACCAAATGTCGTCATGCCTTCAGTTTCCAGGTGGCGTTTAATTTTAGGGCCCCGAAAACGATTTTCGTCCTAGGGGGTCCGACCTTGAGGGTCTTACATCCCAGTCACATCCCCTCCCAGTTTGACGTAAAAATGCCAGTGATAAATTATTCGTGAAATAAGGTGGAATATACCACTTTCTGAACACCCAATCGACATCCTTCTCCAAGAAGCACCGACATCCTATTCATTGATCCATGCTTATGAAGTCTTTGTGTCTCCTTTCTAACAGTATCTTATTTATAAGCATCATGTTCATGCTCTCCATAAGGAATGGTAATACAAGAACATCTCACAATGCAATGTCAGGTAAAGGTAAAGATTACCTATAATATGGCATAGCATGCAATACCAGTTTATAGAGTAGGTATTATTATCCATATCCCGAATATAGCTCTTCCTAAATTATGGACCTGAAAAATGATAAAGGTACAGTCATAAGTACACCATTGGCTCAAATTTGAGTCTGAAGTACACAAAGGCATTTTAAATGACACTAATTCCGTGGCAAATTTTGACATCCTATTGTTCTCATTTCTTAATACAGCGAAGAATGGCTCTTAGATGCTCCTGGGTTTTAGACATTGCGTGTAAAGAAAATATACGACCTTCAATATACCAGGAGGTGCTGAGTTGACATCAAAAGTATCGTTAAGGATTATACTTTATTGCTCAGCAATAAAGTATAATCCTTAACGTTACTTTTGATGTCAACTCAGCACCTCCTGGTATATTGAAGGTCGTATATTTTCTTTACACGCAATGTTCTCATTTCGACATCTCACACCTAACGAAAAACCATTATTTTAACACTGAAAAATGCTGATGTCGGATACTTTGGTTTTGGATCCTCAACATCTGGGCGCCAAATGGCCAATGCAGTCGATGCGCCCTAAAGCCCCAATAACTAACTGAATCCTCAACATTCTTTCTGTTTATATTTATGCGGTTAAAATTGTCAGTTTAGTCGAAAGCTCAGCACCTGCTCTTTCCATGCCGCTATGCTCCTGTATAATACAGACAAAAGCACAGCACAGCTCAAGCACGGCGCAGACATAGCTCCTGCCCTACTAAGGCAGTGGCGGATCCTGGGGGACTGGGAGCATGTGCCCCCTCCCCCCGATAGAGGTGAGGCGCTCCTCGAGGACTCGAGTGCCCCCAGCTCAAGTTTTTAAGCCGGTGGCGCTCCTCAGAGTAGAAAACGTGGCCACCTACAGAGGAATGGCACCCATCGAGACCAAATGACCCCACCCCCAGATCGCAACTCCTCGATCCGCCCGTCCTTTTTTGGTGATTTTCTGGTATATATGTTTTTACTATATAAATGATCAAAAGGAGGATTTCGCGGCGATCATACACCGATATTTTAATAGCTGGGGCACGAAGGGAATTAAGTTTTGGATTCTGACCTATGTGGAACTGGCCAGCGGGAAAGGGATTCATTAATGCACAAGCTGTGGGATTGTGAACACGTTGAAATATTTTAGAAAGGCATAGATGAACGGTTGAGATTCTTAGCTGAAGTTGGCGACTTTATGTTTGAAAAAGGAGGATTTATTGGGTTTGCATAGGAATGCTTTTGTGAGTCGTTGTGTTATCGTAGGGAAGCATATTATGTGGGCCGGTTAGTATATCAGTGTTGCAATTTTGAAGGCACGATTTCTGTATGAAAGACAGATTGAGGAAACGTTTGCTGTTAGGAATAGGAGCAGGGTTAGATTAAATAAGAAACGGTGTGTTGCATTTCCTTGATTTGCTAATTGCGTTGATCGATGTATTATGAGAAGATGAGCATAAATGTTACCCTGGGATGTTCCCAGTAAAATAAATGGGAAAAATATAAATATTGCATCCATTTCACTTATTTCTTTCAAATCAAAACTCCGGCTACAACATCGAAAAGCATATATTGTGTTCGAACACATTACAAACAATCATAATCCGAACAACGATATCGTGTCTTGTATCACTGTGCCTTTCCTTCCTGGACACGGTGATGAAACAGTTTCCTACAAATATCACAAAAAATTTACGGAGCACATACATAATTGCGCCATGTACTATCCTTCCAGCGAGCGTAATTTTCAGAGGGCCTCCAGGGCGCGTGTCAAAGATCATCCGTTCCGAGATATCTATCGGCTGACAATTCACCACCCGCCACTTAGGTCACATAGTAGGTGGTCACACTCGTCAACAATGGGGAGGGTGGATGTGGATGGCTACCGCCAATATTTATCGGAATTATATATGCACGCATGGCACAATTGGCCATCTGACACTCTCAACGCCACCATTAATTCGACATATCGAATCATTTCAGTGCATATCTATGCTGCATCTCGTGAACTACAGCAACTGTCAACGATTATTATATCTAGAACAGTATTGTAATATATATGTGAATAACCATAACCTTTTGCTCATATCTATTATCTAGCTCATATCTATCATAGCTGTTTCGGTGCCGTACCGCATGAGGTGCAACTGTCACATTAGTTTTGAATGCATTCTAACATTTATAATTGACCTTGATCTCATCAAGCATGCACCTAAAAGCTGTACAGTTCACAGTTGTACAGCGATGACAAATGCTCCAATTAACAATTGGGTAAGGTATGTGCAATCGCACGTGAGCTAGACCTGTCCGGTCAGTTCCGTTGCGCTGTCACATTCATATTGACCTTGGGCGGTCTAAATATACCACTAGAAGTTCTGCAGGGTCGTCATCGTCCTGGAAATACTCATGACATGAATTTATTTGATGAATGCATTTTTTTATTTATGAATTTATCGCTCATGAGCTAGAGCTGTCCCGATTACCCTGACTTGATCTCGGTGACCAAACGTGACCTTGAAAATACAGCTTACAGTGCAACAATATGCATCAAACAAGTAGCTAGTATGGCCAAGTACACTTCCCTTTTCCCGATATACGGGAAGCGTATCAGCGCGAATTTTTGTGGTCTGTAACTGCGAAATGTCTTGACTTTGACGGCTGTCTAACTCGATAAATTTTCAGCCGAGTGTCCGTTTACTTACTTGAAACGACGCACCGGACATTTGGAGGCAAGCACACACAAACACAAACGACGCACCGGACATTTGGAGGCAAGCACACACACATTAGCATATATCGACCAGTACAATCTAGAGATATTTGCGAAGCACCGGAGGGGTGGGCGGATTTCGCCCCCTCCCCCCGTCCCAATGCGCGTATTAAATGATCAGCGGACATGCTGGTGCGGGCGATTCTGCAGCGAAGTCGCAGCCAACATGATAATACAGGCGATTTGGTGGCGATTTCACAGCCAACATATCTGTACAGGCGATTTCACAGCCAACGTGTCGGTACAGGCGATTTGGTGGTGAATTAACAGCGAACATCTCGGTACAGGCGATTTGGTGGCGAACTCGCAGCAAACATACCGGTACAGATGAGCGTGTGACAATTTTGCAGCCAGCATATCGGAACGGCTTTTTATTAATTATATGATGATACCGACCGTAAAACGTAATGCAAGTACCTGGGCTAATTAGGTTTAAAACATTATTGCCCCCATCAGGAGACGTTAAAAACAATTCCACCGATTGGTTGCTGTCGGCAGTATTTCAAAAGTTTGCATGCACAATAAACACACTAGCCCCGGAAACATTGCATGAGCAGTGGATCTGGCTAATCGAAGCAATCGTTAGATTGGTTATTTAAACGTTGGGATATATATATATATATATATATATATATATATATATATATATATATATATATATATATATATATATATATATATATATCGGCCCCGAACCTCCCCCTGGGACGGGGGAGGTTCGGGGCCGAAGCAGTGATGTATGGCCTCCAGGAGCTGGGAAGCTTTTGGGGATAATTTATGTCTTGAGGAGTCATATTACTAACGGCGACACGATGCAAGGTGGTGAACTGTTCAGTATGGCTTTTGCTTTACGAGAGGTGTGACACGGAACTGGATACGTCAGTGAAAGGAAACTCACAGGCTCGAGTCTGATACCTAACTTATCATAACCAAGTAGCTCGCGAGAGAAGACAAATTGTGAAGCAGTTGGGACGAAACATCTAAGCGGTAGAAGTTGTCGAATATTCCTTCACCAAAAAGCAAACTGCAAACCAGAAGCGACAAAAATGGAATAAGTTCAAAGCACCCTTAGGCTGTTTGGACCGAGTATGAAAGAAGTGCCAACCACCCAGGTGAGTATTTTGGTACGATATTATTCCGATTATTGTGTTTTATACCACATTGCGATGTCCATGATATTAGCAACGCATTCGCATTCGCTTTCGCATTCAGCATCCTATTCGCATAGTCTCCGAATTCGTTCATTTTTCAGGATATGATCTTTGTCGCTTGCAAAAGTAAGGCAAACAACGATTCTTCAGTAGGACGAGCGGTTCGATCTCCAGAGGTCCAGAGAGGTCACTCGGGTTAAAAACGGTGTACCGCATGAAATTCGAAGTATTTCACTTAGCCGAATGATTCCAACGCCTAGATGTCCGGCTGTCCATCGAAGATGCAGCACATCGAATTACGTGAACTTCAATGTCACAGTTTGACCTCTGGTCACCGAAGTTGGTTTTACTCATGCACTATATCTATTTACGGGGTACCGAATAAAATAATGGCGACACATTGGATATACCTGATTTTTTGCAGGTCATAGTCTACATAGCACGTACATAGAGCACATCGATCAAAATGACCCATATGGCTACTGATTCATCACCGTTCGCCAAAAATGCCCCAAAAATGCAACTATACCAAATTCTTGTGTACCCGATAATTTTCGCAAAATTGTACTTGGTACGACGAAAAAAAAAACCCAGACATTGGTTATGGCCCATGGATGCAGCACATTGAAGCATCTGGCCTACAATCTCATAGTTTGACCTATATTCGCAAAATACTGTTGACCATGCATTATTGCCATCTACGGGGTACCTGATAATACCTTTCTAAATACATTCATCGGATGGACATTAGCGCCAAAAAATATCCCACCGGACAAGAAAGCAGCACATCCAAGCATGTCACCTTCAAGTTCACCATTTGACCTCAGGTCAACGAAGGTTTTCACATTACACCCTATGGGAATATCATTACTATTTTTCGGTCATCACGGTACATGCATCCCGAAACGATTTTCTGCTACGACGAACCATTTCGCCTTCAGAGGCGAACAGGTCAGCCAGGTCAAATCTGGGGTACCGCATAACTTGCCGGATAATTCACTTATTAGAATGATTCAAACGCTTGTGCCACCGCTATCACGGTGGCATGCAGCACACCAAGTCAACTGGTCTCTCGAGGTCGCCATTTGACCTCAGGTCAACGAAGACTTTAACATTACACCCTATGGGAATATCACGGTGTACCGAATACAATTTTCCTGAATACATTTATCGGATGGATATTAGCGTCGAGTAATCGCCCACCGAGCAAGGACGCTCGAGGTCAAATGGTGACCTCGAGTGACCAGTTGACTTGGTGTGCTGCATGCCACCGTGATAGCGGTGGCACAATCGTTTGAATCATTCCAATACGTGAATTTTCCGGCAAGTCATGCGGTACCCCAGATTTGACCTGGCTGACCTTTTCGCCTCTGAAGGCGAAATGGTTCGTCGGAACATACATTATTTTCAGGATGCATGAACTGCGAAGTCTGCGAAGGTTGTGTCAAATTTTCAGACGAATCGGAGGACATTGGTGAATTCGTTTCTGAATGCGTTGTTGAATGGGATGCTAGTGCTACCTGATGAAATGCGTCATCGATAGAGGTCAGATCACGCAGTGTGCTGCTTCTTGTGTTGCTAGTGCATGCATCAGTGTTGAGATAGTCTACATTCAATGCTTCGTTTGGCCCACATACGGTACCCAAGTGGACTACTTTATTTTTGTGAATTTCATAAACCTGACCTGAGGTCAAACGCTGGCGCTGACGGGCACATGCTCGGATGTGCTGCGTCCTTGCTCGGTGGCCGATTATTCGACGCTAATATCCATCCGATAAATGTATTCAGGAAAATTGTATTCGGTACACCGTGATATTCCCATAGGGTGTAATGTTAAAGCCTTCGTTGACCTGAGGTCAAATGGTGAACTTGAAGGTGACATGCTTGGATGTGCTGCTTTCTTGTCCGATGAGAGATTCTTTGGCGCTAATGTCCATCCGATGAATGTATTTAGGAAGGTATTATCAGGTACCCCGTAGATGGCAATAATGCATGGTCAAAACAGTATTTTGCGAATATAGGTCAAACTATGAGATTGTAAGCCAGATGCTTCAATGTGCTGCATCCATGGGCCAGAGCCAATGTCTGGGTGTTTTTTCGTCGTGCCAAGTAAAATTTGGCGAAAATTATCGGGTACACAAGAATTTGGTATTGTTGCATTTTTGGGGCTTTTTTGGCGAACGGTGATGAATCAGTAGCCATAATGGGTCATTTTGATCGATGTGCTCTATGTACGTGCTATGTAGACTATGACCTGCAAAAATCAGGTATATCCAATGTGTCACCATGATTTTATTCGGTACCCCGTAAATAGATATAGTGCATGAGTAATACCAACTTCGGTGACCTGAGGTCAAACTGTGACGTTGAAGTTCACGTAATTCGATGTGCTGGATCTTTGAAGGATAGCGGACATCTAGGCGTTGGAATCATTCGGCTAAGTGAAATACTTCGAATTTTATGCGGTACACCGTTTTTGACCCGAGTGACCTCTCTGGACCTCTGGAGATCGAACCTACTGAATAATCGTTGTTTGCCTTACTTTTGCAATCGACAAAGATCATATCCTGAACAAATGAACGAATTCGGAGAGCATGCGAATAGGATACTGAATGCGAATGCGAATGCGTTACTAATATCATGGACATGAAACGCGGCTAGTTTTAGGCCGTGCGCCTATGGGAGTTCGGGGTACGCATTTGGTATTGGAATTTTTCCGATTGATTCAGCGACCCCAGGAGGATTGCATCTGCCTTTTATGATGCAGAATTGATCAAGGAACCTTGCCGTTCTTTCCTTATTGATTTATTATGCTCCATTCAGAAGTTGTCGTGATGCGAAGTGAAGGCATCCGTGAGAGGGAGCCCATTTCGCCGAAAGGGTCGGCCTACCGATGTTGATTTCTTAAAATGATCGGAGGGGGCAAAGTATATGAAGGCAATAGGCAGACCAAAGTGAATAGGAAGGTGGGGAGGAAGGGTCACATTCCATAGGCTCCCATGTTAGAAGTTGAAATTATTGTGGGTGAGGGAAGCAAGCATCGAGGAGGCAGTTTCACCCTCAAAGATAAGAATGTGCGGTTCTGCTTTTGCCCCACCCTCCTTGCTCTCTAGATATGTGGCTGATATTTTCCGGTGGAGTGGTTTACGCAACTGGATGGGAGAGTACAGACTTCGGCGTACCCACCAATCCGCAAAGAGGATTGAGCGGAAGTCCCATGGTGGGTACAGGCATACCCCCTACACCATACCACTGACAGATTTATGATTTTGCCAAGGCGGCGTCATTTCTCCAGAGGGGCGGCTCTTGGTCCAGAACATTCGGACGGGGTACACTCCGATCTCCCAGAGGGGCACCATTTGTTTTTGTCTGAGGAGTGCTTTTCGCCGAAAAATTCGCGGCGTGCGTTCGGACTCCCAGAGTGCCAAGGCCGAGGAGCGCGTTGCGCTGAGAAATTCGAGGGAGGGGGTACACTGTAACCTCCAAGAGAGGCATCCTTCGGGTCATATGGGGCGCCACTTTCGCTTCCTCCCCCTTGGATCAGCCCTTGCAACATACCGAAGTTGGCAGCGCCACTACCTCTCGCCGATTCGTTACTACTTGCCAGTCGTTGTACTCAGGGGTGTTGTTTTATATACCTTTGAGGGAGAACTGCCACCTCAATGTTTGCTTAACCCACCCCCACAATTATTTCAACTTTTAACAAGGGAGCCAATGGAATGTGCCCCCCCCCCCCCCCAATTAATTTTGGTCTGCCAATTGCCTTCATGTACATTGCCCCGTCCAATCATTTCAAGATACAGATAAATATAGAGAGATACGAGATAAAGATTCAAGATAAAGATCATCAAGATATCAACATCGGTGGGCCGACCCTTGGAGCGAGATGGGCTCCCTCTCACAGATGTCTTCACTTCGCGCCACAACTTCTGAACGGAGCGTAATAAATCAATAAGGAAAGAACGATAAGGTTCCTTTATCAATTCTGTATCATGAAACGCTGATGCAATCCTCCTGGGATGGCTGAATCAATTGGAAAAAAATGTAAATACGAAATGCGTACCCTGAACTCCCATAGGCGCACGGCCTAAAACCGGTCGCGTTTCCGTGTTTTTACTTACCCTCCGCCAGGTGGGCTGATCACAATGACAACAGTTCCCGTTGCCACCCAGGATCTCCCGTTTCAAACTCAGCAGACATATTCGCCGGACTCGACTGTACAACGGCGAAGAATCCGTCGACAACATCCGATAATGGCTTTGGATGCGTTTCTCTAAGCATTCGGTAAGGATGCAATAGAGTCGCGAACTATTTGCCTAGCGGAGAAGGTATGAACTACTCTGTGAAGTTCTTGATTATTGATTCTTGGACGTTGCGTCTTTGGACTTTTGGGATCGTTGGATGTTCTGTTTTTGGACTTTATTCACTTTGGACGTTTGGTTTTTGGACGTTATGATTCTTCGACTTTACGATTTTTGGATGTTTTGTAATTAGACTTTTGGTCTTTGGATGTTAGTTTTTTGTATGCTCTGAATCACCCCCGCCGATCGCTGGCGTAACGATCGCACGATGGGTCCATACTCCGACTGTAACGACAGCACGCACGGTCTGTACCAGGGTCGTAGCGAGCGTACGTATGAACGGTCTCTACCAACCGCTCGGCAGTGGAACGTGCATACTTTCTGTACGTACGGACGGTGCCGGCTGGGGTTGAGTGGAGGCCGATTGTGACCTCATTTGACCCTGAAGACGTTGACCTCGGGTCATGAAATGTATACTGCAGCGAGTTCACTACAGCCGAAATTCCTCCAAATTATGTGCTTCTAGTTTCAGATCTTAGGTGGTCGTGAAGCTATCACGGAACCATCTCAGTGGCTCCAGTTCATCAGAATCCCTTTCAATTGTTTCTGGGACAGGGGCGGATACAAGGGGCGCTGGGGGCATGTGTCCCCAGTGTCCCCTCAGGTTTTCGGCCAGAGTTGCGCATTGAAAGAAATCTGACCTTCAGTGCACCCGAATGACCCCTCACATTTTCCAGCCAGAAGCACCCTTCCAGAGACAGAAGTTCCACGATGAAAATTCCAGATGGTCCAATTGGATATTCATTGCACGAGTAGGCTTTAATTTAGTATTTCCCCTCCTTACTTTCATGGACAAATATTATTACATCAAGCAACTCATGTGATAGTGTAAAGTAATCTAAAGTGCAACATTAACCAACGGCCGTGACCGTTAACGACTGTGTGATCGGGTTGAGACTGTTGCGGCGCCGATATTCGAACCCACCACCATCCGTACGGAAAGCGGACGCCTCAACCAACTGCGCCAACCCTCGACGTAGCGTGGGAGGAATACGTGATGTATAGCATGCCGACTGAGAGATGTTTATTTCCTCGACGATCTCTGACGAAGTTGGGATGCTCTTTACACACCACCTTAGTTAAAGGGTACAACGAAATCTAGTAGGTTTTCTAGTTCCAGCCCTAATGACGTAAGCAGGAATGTGCGAGATTTCCGATAGAATCTACCAGGATTTTGGTATATACGGTGACGTCACGTAAACATTTCAAATACGTTTTGAAACCTGGCTAAGATTCATCTGTAGCGCAGCGAAGACATCACATCGTTGTGGTTTGGGAAATATAGTGTTTTAATTTTGAAGTGTTTCACTGCCAGACGTTCGTTTTTATCGAACTTTCTCCGAACTGCTCCAAGTTGTCTCTACTCTTTTTTTTGGAGAGGGTCAGGAACAGACCCTAAAGGTATCTTGGCGTGATCAGCGTTACTGCAGAAAGTAAGGGAGTTCTAAAATGCCCACTTTTGTGGCCGGTGGACGATCTCAGCAATTACAAAGCGAATGGGGATGAAAGGTGTCGTAATCGATGTCTTTTAATTAATGTAGTGGTTGTGGCCTACAACCATAATTAATATTTTCCTTCAAATGTCTTTAAATTGCCCCCAAATGACGTTGAAATGCTGTAATCACAACAATAGAAAATGCCCGATGGACGATCTACGGAAGTAATTTACATAATTGCACCAAACACACACTCATCGATGTCTCTTCACCATATTATATCAGTGGAGGCAGTTAAGCAAAAAATTAACATGAAATTTAGAAATTCATCCCATCACAATTCAACTAGAGATGGGTTACATTGCAAGTCAATTAGAGGTGGGTGATGGATTTGTTGTGTTGACCTATCTCTACCTTAAACCCTTGCTTAAAACCATCTATAATTGAATTGTGATATGATGAATTTCTACATTTCAGATGTTAATTTTTCTCTAAACTACCTCAACTGATCTAATATGGTGAAAGGACATTGATCAGTGTGTGTTTGGCGCAATTCTGTAAATTATTTTCGTAGATTGTCCATCGGGCAAATCTCTAATTTCAATCCATCATTTTGTGGCTTTCTACCTATTTATGTTGGTTGGCAATGACTCAACTGGCCCCAAATTGAGGTAAATATCAAGATCAAGGTAAAATGTGATTTTTTGGATTTTTTGTAATTGTATGCTTTCTGACATGATGAAGATGATGCAGTCACTCATTTTCACAGCAAATGATTACTTTTAAGTCATATACCCTAGGGGTAAATATCAAGATCAAGGTAAAATGCGATTTGTTATTTTTATTTGTAATGGTATGCTTTCTGACATGATGAAGACGATGCGGTCACTCATTTTCAGCATAATATATAAAATGTATCATAGCATAATATAATCTAACCTAACCTAACCTAACCTAGCCTAACATAACCTAACCTAGCCTAATCTAGCCTAACATAACATAACATAACAAAACATAGCCTAACCTAACCTAACCGGAAAACCAGTATACGCAATATGCTATATTTGTAGAGTGAAGATTTTGCTAGTGTATTTCTTTGCCAACTGAAAAGTAATAATTTGCAGAGAAAATGAGTAGTCGCATCATCATTTCCACGTTCAAATACCCCATATGAAAATAAAAAAATCCCAAAAGTCACATTCTACCTTGATCTTGATATATACCCAAATTGATGTCAAAGTATATTTTAGAGCCATTTTCACGACAATTGGTGTGGTAGTTACTGAGATTGTCCATCAGGCATTTTCTATTGTTGTGATTTTCAGAAGTTCCAAAAATTGCTACTACATTTACATTATGCCCTTCTTCAGGTACTTTCTAATACCTAAAAGACTACCTGAAAATGATACCTAGATGCTAACTACCAAAACTTGAGCTCACTCAACTGAAACCCTAGCATTTACATCAGGTTCTGCAGATTTATTTGGTTCTATTTTCTGCAAGTGGTTTTCTACAGCTTGTGTAGTTATTGTAGGATTGTCTAGCTTATCTCCTGTCATAGCATAAGCTTTAGTATTTTCACCTGTACTTGAGGTCTTGTTAGTCATAAAGTCATAAAGTGTTAAGGCTTAAGAAGAGCCACAGGGGCCCATCTGGGTTAAGCCTATCTAGAAAGGGTACTAAAAATGTACATATTCTCACCCCAATCAATCCCTTATCCCAAATTCCTAGGAAGCTATATATCCCAGCCTATCTAGCATCATCCACTTGCTATTGCATAACACCCTCAACAATTGCAAGCTCCTCCCATCATACCCATTGTGCTACCATAGCCCCTGCTTAAAGGGTCTGTGCCATGCACACTTAACATAAATCTCACCCCCTCCATCCACATTAGAACTCAAAAACAAGATTTTCCTGTCTAAAAAATTTGTCCACCCTACTTTTAAATACATTCAATGAGGAACTCCCCACCACATCAGCAGGCAGCCCATTCCACTGATCAACAACCCTTTGACTGAATACCTGTTGTCGCTTAACTGTCCTACACCTCAACTTGTCTAACCTGAATTGGTGACCCCTGTGTGATACTTTAAACTGAAGAGCACCATTTAAATTGACCTGATCTAGTCCTTTAACAATTTTGTACATTTCAATCATGTCCCCCCGTAATCTCCTATACTTGAGTGAGTACATATCTAATGCCACAAGCCTTTCTCCATATTCTAAGCTACCTATTCCACTGATGAGTTTAGTTGCTTTGCGTTGCACTCTTTCTAACTTGTCTATATCTTTTTTCTAGGTAGGGGCTCCAAGCTTGCACAGAATATTCCAAGTGGGGTCGCACATATGCTAAGTACAGTTTTTTCATGACTTCCTTGCTCTTATATGTCACACTTCTATTAATGAGTCCCAGCATTCTGAGTGCCCTGTTCCTAGCTGAGCTACATTGTTTCTCTGCTTTAAGGTCTTTTGAAACCAACACACCTAAGTCCCTTTCCTCTTCAATAACATCCAGTTCCCTCCTGGATGTTGTTACTAAAAACTGATGAGAATTGCATGTTTAGGGACTCTACTATATCACAGTCCTCAACCACTATCTTGCCATCTATCACCTACATCTATCCCCACACTACATTTTTGACATTCAAATATGTATAAGCTAAAGAACCTTGTAGCATTTCATTCTGATTTGCCTATTGGGAATGAACCTATCCTGGTCTTTGAACAGTTCGTATTTTAGTACTACCAACATTTCATATGCATCTAAACATGACAATAACTGTTCCCACTGAATTTCACTTTGGAAGATCCTGGCCTCATACTTCCCTCCAGCAAAATTTTGAATCAACGTCTTGTTTCTTACACTTCAAACATAAAGGGAAAACATATATTATGATCACTATCTCCTAGGTCTCTCCTACTTTTAAGTGGGCGCTAAATGACCTCGTAGTCAGCGCACCCTCACCTGGTTCTCTCACCTGGTTGGCTCCCCATATACTCAAGCATCACTCACCCAGAGATGAGTACCGTGCCCGATGAGGGGAGCCCGTATCTGCAGGTACGCCAGTCCCCTAGATTAAGGAAAATATTGTTATCAGATAGTCAGGGCAAGACACAGGAGCTGGAAAGTGTACCTTGAGCAGAATTTGTATGCTTAGAGTAGCCACTACATTCTGCTAATATTTTGCTGTCAGTCAAGATTTCTGAAAAAGAAAATATAGAGATTAAATACAGAGATTGAATACAGAGATTGAATACAGAGATTGAATATAAAGATTTAATACAGAGATTGAATATAGATATATAAAGATCTCTATATTCTGAATATAGAGAAGTTAAGCTACTCGTCATGTTTGATTAGTATATTATCATGGTTAATCTATTCAATATATTCATGCAACAATGTGCAGAGATTTGAGTGCAATGCAGCTTTAAATGCACCCAGGTCCGTTAAGGTTACAACATCATCAGGCAATGAGTTCCAAGTGGCACAACATCTGAGGCTAAAAAATATCTTCCTACAATCCACTGATGCACGCCTGTGAGCCAATTTCAGTGAGTGTCCACGTGTGTTCACCAATGGTGCCAGCACAAACATGTCAGGGATCTTAATGGCAGAATGACCATGAAAAATCTTCCAACATTTGATAATGTCTGCTCGAATCAATCTACCTTTCACCGAGTACAGACCTAGTTTCCGTAATCTGGCACCATAATCCAGACCTTCCATCCCCTCTATGTTTCGTGTCTACCTTCTCTGTACTGATTCTAGTCGCCTCAAATCACCTACGTAATCGGTGTTCCACACACACAATGCAAACTCCAAAAGAGGCCTGACATGAGTAATGTATAGGGTTTTCATAAATTCAGGAGAACGACATAAAGTAGAACTTAGTAGGTTGCTGGCCAGACTTCCAGCTTTCTGTACTATACCAGCAATGTGTTGATGGAAACGCAAGTTTTTATCTACTGTGATACCTAGGTCAGTATGCATCTCAACAAAGCTTACCTGAAATCCATCTAGGTAATAATGTGCATAAGGGCCAAGATTTTTCCAGTCATATGACCCATGGTGTGCTTTGAGAACTGCACATTTTTTGGAGTTCATTGCTAGTCCCCATGACTTGGCAGTACTAACCAGTGTATCAATGTCCTTTTGGCCCTGTGAAATGCCAGCCAGCAGGTCTGTGACAGATTTGTACTTCAGTTTCATGTATATTTTTAGGTCATCTGCAAAAACCTTGAACTGGGAGTGTATACCATGAGGCACATAATTCACATAAATCAAGAATAACACAGGACCTAGTACAGAGCCCTGAGGTACTCCACTTAGAACATTCTTTGGTTTGCTGGAGGAGCCAGAGACAAGCACTATCATTCCCCTCCCACAGATTATTTTTTTTGGATCCAGGTGAGGATTATCCCTGAAATTCCCAGAGCTCTCAGTTTTGTTAGTAGCAGCACATGATTAACAACATCAAATGCCTTTGAAAAATCAAAGAAAATTACATCCACCATATAGCCCTCATCTAGCCATGTAGAGACAGTCTCATATGTTAGCAGTAGTTGATCCTCTACAGAACGTCCCTGACGGAAGCCAAATTGTCCTTCGTCCAGCAAATGATGGACCTCCAAATACTCTGTAAGCTTTTCAACAATTACACGTTCCAGAATTTTACATGGTACGGAAGTAAGACTCACCGGGCGATAATTTAGTGGATCATGCCTTGAACCTTTTTTAAAAATGGGAATAACTTGTGAAGTTTTCCAACTATCAGGAAGACTTCCAGTAGAAAGAGATGAGTTAAAAATTATGAAAAATGGTTTCACAAGCTCCTCACAGCAAGATACAATTAACTGAGGGTGGACCCCATCAGAGCCCATGCTGGAGGATCCATCAATCTGACTCAAAATTCTGAGCACCTCAGCTTCAGTAATTTCGATGCTCTGCAGCACTGTTTCAGTAGATTGGTGCGGGGCTGGGTTTTCTAGCCTACCCTTACAGTATACCGAGGAAAATGCCCCTGCAAATATATCAGCCATTTCCTGGCAGTCACTTGTTAGCCGATCAGTTGGTTTCCCTCTCAATGGCCCCAGGGATGTTCTGCCGATTTTTTGGTGTCGAATGTAAGAATGAAATTCCTTGGAAGATGGTTTGCGAATTAATGACAATTCATACTTGACCTGGGAATGAATACTAAAATTTCTATACTGTCTGTTTAAATCTTGGAATGATCTCAGTGAAACATCTGCCTGTGAAGACTGTCTCCCAAATTGGTTTCTGTCCTGTTTGTACTTTATCCAAGCATCCTTTCTCCTGCTTAAAAGAGGATGTGCCTTTGGCACAACTCTCGGTATATATAAATTTGTAAGGGCTGCTATTATTTCTAGGAACCTTTTGTACATACCACTAGTGTTTAAATACTGAAACTCAAGGTTCCAGTCATATTCGGACAGACATTCTTTAATAGCTAAGTAGTTCCCTCTGTGCCAACACCTTTTCAGTGATATGTTGCTAGATATGGCTGGTTTACTTGCCTGGAAATAATAGTCAATTAGAACAGGACAGTGCTGGCATTGGGGAAAGGGGGGCAAGATCTCTACCAGTCCAACCCTGTCTATTTCAGATGTTAAAATTAGGTCCAGCGTGTTTCCAGAATTTACAAAGGTAGGCTGGTTAATCCATTGAGTTAGGCCAAGCATATGAAAACAGTCAACAAAAGATCTATCTGTGTGAGTAATACCCACTGTGTCAGCAACACCATCTGGCCAGTGCACTGATGATAAATTAAAATCTCCTAGAATAATTATCTCTTTACCATCACAAAAATCTCTTTACCATCACCCTTAAACCCAAATAACTAACTCTCCTACTTTTTAATCCTGCACAACATTTTTCTCATTTGCAAGCACTAGATGTAATATTTTGTGTCCTCTTTTAGGTTCATCTATCATTTGAACCAAAAAAGTTTCCTCAAAACAAACCATGCAATGCCTTCCTGATTTGGTTAGCCTTCTTGTTTTGTCTCTCAACCCTGTTATGTTGAGGTCCCTGAACATTAGAGTTCTATCATACACTCTCCTACTTATCTCCTCCTGCATCAGGAGATAAGTTGCCACCAGGTGTCAAGGTGTCCTCCATCAGTTTGCCACCAGGTGTCAAGGTGGAAGCACGTCGGCGTGAGGCTCCTACTTACCTAAGTCATTGCAGAACAGGGCAGTATACTAGGCTAAGCTGTGGATAGGTATTTAGCAATTACGTCTGTGCATATATTTGCATAGTTTATAAGTATTTTTTACAAGCAAATTAGACTATTTCAACCTAGCAAGGCTGCCCAGTGCCATTTTGTCTTTATGTTGTAAGTGCTGTTTGACTTCTGTGCTTTTTCATGTTCTAGGCTTTAGCCTTATAATTTAAACTGCCTAGCATAAGTGATATTTATCTAGTTGTCTAATTGTCTAGAAGACAATTAGATTAGACAAAAAAAAAAAAATGTGGAAGGCAGTTGTCAGTCCCTGTCTAATGTGTTAGTGTTTTCAGCTCTTTATTTAATTTTTTGGCAGTTGTTTAGCAAGTGATTTCTTTCCTTAAAACCACACCACTTGTCACTTTTCTGCACAGCGACCTTGTGTCAAGTGTTGACCAGTGCCAAGTGTTGATTGCCTATTGTGTTGTGTCAATTGTCTGTTGAGTTAAGAATAGGTGGCTTGTGCTGTGTCTTGTGTGAGCTTCAAGTGCTTTTGACTTAAGTGCATTTTTAAAAACAGCAGTGGATTAGCTTGTAAGTGCTGCATAGTTAGGAACTTGCATACACCTAAGCTTTGTCAGTTATTTTTATCTGCTCTGTTATTTTGTATATCATTTTGTAGCAAGTCACTTTTCAATCTAAATCTAGGAATAAGCTGCAGCCTGTAGGATGGTTTCTACCAGGATGCAGGCACTAGAGGAGGAGGTTAGGGCCCTTAAGGCAGAGCTTTCCAAGCTCAAGGCTGCCCTTGTTGCACAGGGTAGGCAAGAAAAGGCAACACGTAGGGGTCAGTCTGTAGCAGGGGCATCCTATGCCCAGGTGGTCACAGGCCACCAGGTAACTGAGGCTTCCCCTGCTGTGGAGGTGGCTGGGATATCTGTAGAGGAAAGTGTTCCTAGTGAACAGAAGATTTCTAGTTGTGGTAGCTCACAGGACGGGCAGTGGTTTAAAGTCAGGGGGTGGAGGATTTGGAGGCGCGAGCCTAAGCAAGGGGTCAGTGAGTGGCAGGTGGCAGGTGGTAGGAGTGGGAGGCAACCTAGTCGAGCAGCTCAGCAGGCAGGCATAGTAACATCAAATAGGTTCCAGGCATTGGAGGACTGCCCCCAGGATAGTAGCAAGGAGACAGTGCTGGTCGTAGGCGACTCTCGTGTGCGGCATTTAGATAGGGTGTTCTGTAAAGGTCGGAGAGGCAGGAGGTGCATCACCAGGCCTGGTGCCAAGGTCAAAGACCTGGTGCCAGTGGTGGCACAGGCCACCAGTGAGCACCAGTTTAGTGCAGTTGTAGTGCAGGTAGGAGTAAATAACATAGGTCCTGCTAGGAGTGAGGAGCTGCTGCAGGACTACAGGGCCCTTCTGGCCACCCTGAAGCAAAGCAATAGCAGAGTCATTGTGACTGCTATTCTGCCTAGGGCTGGAGTCTCCCCTGAGTGGAGCTCTAGGGCACTGGCAGCCAATGCCAGGGTAGGTAGGCTCTGCAATGAGTTAGGTTTGACCTTTGTTGACAAGTGGTGCAGGTTTTATGGCTCATGGGACCTCTATCAGAGGGATGGCCTGCACTTCTCCGAGAAGGGGGTGCATGTGTTAAGCAAAGTATATGAGCATGTCCTTCAGGGAAACTAGACAATGGGGTGGGGAGGGAAGAAGTGGCATTGCCATCTCAGGGATATGCCAATAGTGACAGCCTAGGCAATAGAACCTCACAGTCAGCAAATAGGGATAGCAGTAGTTCAAGGGGGCAGAGTGGTAGCTCATCCAGAGATGAAAGAGCTACTCAACATGAAAAAGCCAAAGCTGGTTATGGAACATATGTTAAGTGTATGATGCTTAATGCTCAGAGTATTCGATCCAAATTTGATGAGTTCAAGTGTTATGTTGCTGAGGAGGAACCAGATTTTGTTTGCATTACTGAGGCATGGGTCAGTGAGGGGTATTTTGGGGATAACTTGCAGGACTATGAGATCCAGGGATACAATATGTTTTCGTGCAATAGGGGTCCAGCAGTGAAAGGGGGTGGTGTAATGCTCTATGTGAATAGCTTATTCAGTTCTCAAAAAGTAGCAGATGGGGTAAAAAATGTGTCTGTGGAGTCCATTTGGCTTGATGTTGCCGTGGGAAAAGGCAACAGCAATAAACTGAGGATAGGAGCTTTGTACCGATCAGGAACCTTGCCACATTCTCAGCAACTGGAGCTCGATAAGGTGATTTGCGAGGAAATCAGTAGAAACTTTCGGAGGAAATGCCTTATTCTTGGTGACTTTAATCTAAAAGGATATGAAAATGTTGGTGTTGGCTCCCCATCATGTAAACTGTTTAGGAAATGCCTTGAAGAGGACCTGTTCTTACACCAGTTTGTAACAGAACCAACTAGGCAGGGCTCATTCTTGGACCTTGTCTTCTCAGATTTAAGTGATTTAGTTCAAGACTTGACTGTAGGAGAAACTCTGGGAAGAAGTGACCATAACATAGTGAGATTCAAGGCACAAGTAGAGGGCACAATCAAGGATAATTTGGCAAAGGTTCCAAATTTTAACAGGGCAGACTTTGACTGCATGAGAGCGGCTTTAAGTGCCATAGAATGGGAAGAAGAATTATCCAATTTAAATGCCTGTGAAATGTGGGAAAAGTTCAAATCTTACTTGAGGGAAATTCAGATTAGACATGTCCCCCAAAAGCAAAGGCGCAAAAGAAGGGTAGGAAAGCCAGCATGGCTTACGCCAGATTTGATAAAAGCAATTAAGGCTAAGAAAGATGCATTTAGAGTGTTTAAGGAAGCTTCAAATATCGTAAATCTAAGGTCGTATCAAAAAGCTAGAGACGCTGTGAAGCAGAAAACCAGAGCAGCAAAGCGAGCAAAATAATTGGATTTGGCTAGGAACTGTAATGGGGACAGTAAAAAGTTCTTTAGTTTCTACAAGCTAAGTAAAGTTTCAAGCACAATTGGTCCACTGGAAGTAAATGGGACTATATTGAGTGAGGATGGTGAGATGGTTGAGGAGCTGAGCAAGCAGTTTAAATCAGTGTTTACATTGGAAGATGTGACTAATCTGCCAACCGTACACCACAGTTCAGTGACAGGTGATCGGATAAACGATGTTGATTTCATTGATAGTGATGTTGTTTTCAATCATATCAGGAAAATAAAGCCAAACAAGGCAGCAGGACCTGATGGAATTTATGCTAGGGTATTGCGGGAAGCTGAAAAGGAACTGGCAATTCCACTTAGTATAATATTTTGTAGATCAGTTTCACAAAATGAAATTCCAACAGATTGGAAAAGGGCAAATGTAGTTCCTATTTTCAAGAAAGGAGAAAGAGGGAAAGTTGAAAACTATAGGCCAGTAAGCCTCACATCCCTAGTCTGCAAGGTACTCGAATCAATTATCAAGGATAGAATAGTTAGTTTTCTGGAAGGAAACAGATTGATTCAAGATACTCAACATGGGTTTAGAAAAGGGCGATCGTGTCTCACAAATCTCTTGGACTTTTTGAATTTTGCTACAGAACAATTTGATCAGGGAAATCAGGTTGATGTAGCATATCTTGACTTTAGTAAGGCCTTTGACAAGGTACCCCATAAACGGTTAATGATGCAGCTTCAGGTCCATGGTATTGCAGGTGGCATCCTAAAATGGATAGAGTTGTGGCTTTCAGATAGACAGCAGAGAGTGATGCTAAATGGTACAAAGTCATCATGGCAAAATGTTCTTAGTGGAGTCCCCCAGGGGTCAGTACTGGGCCCACTATTGTTCATTATATTTGTAAATAACATTGAAAGTGGCCTAAGCAGTAAGGTTTTGAAATTTGCGGATGATTTGAAGGTCTTTAGGGCAATAACAGGACACAATGAGCAGGTCTCGCTGCAGAAACACTTAGACGAGCTTGTGAAGTGGTCCGAAAAATGGCAAATGAAATTTAATTTTGATAAGTGCAAAATCATGCATGTAGGTAGGCAGCATATGAAGGCTCCATACTTGATGGGTGGCCAAGTACTATCTGTGACTCAGCAGGAGAAGGACTTAGGTGTTATTTTGAACACAAAATTGGGGGCATCAGAACAGACCAAAGAAGCCAGGAAGAAGGCACTAAGAATGCTTGGGGCAATAAATAGGAATGTATCATACAAAAGTGAGGAAGTCATCAGGAAGCTTTACTGTGCATATGTCAGGCCACATTTGGAATACTGTGTCCAAGCTTGGTCCCCTAGTTATGAAAAAGATTGTTGGCTTTTAGAGAGAGTACAAAAGAGGGCAACAAAAATGGTTAATGGTATAAGCAACCTGGCATATGAGGAAAGATTGAAGAAATTGAATATGTTTTCACTTAGATATAGAAGGCTGAGAGGAGATCTCATCGAGGTCTTTAAATTTGTTCATGGTCAGGAACAGGGATATCTCAGGGAAATGTTTGAATTTAACAGAAATGATGCAATTAGAGGTCATCAATTCAAAATTAAAGTTAATCACAGCAGGACAAGGTTAAGACAGTCTTTCTTCACCAACAGGGTAGTAGAACACTGGAACCAGCTGCCAGAAACCATTGTCAGTAGCAGCACACTGAACATCTTTAAAAACAGCATAGACACTCATTATAAGAAAAGAGGGCTTGCTTTTCGGTATTCCAAGGAGGGCTGATCGACGGATTTGGTGGGCAACTGGTTCAGTGTCCAAAGTGCAACCAAGAAGGTCCCTTGT
This sequence comes from Ashinkailepas kermadecensis, assembly GCA_034440615.1. NCBI lineage: Eukaryota > Metazoa > Arthropoda > Thecostraca > Neolepadidae > Ashinkailepas > Ashinkailepas kermadecensis. Next base: position 89,848 of record JAOTOM010002143.1, read on the forward strand.
GGCTCATAGTTGAACTGCTCTTTTATGTCTTTATATCAATCTGCTGGTGTTTTCATTCTGATCTGGTGGCCTATAGTATTACCCAATCAATACCTTGTTCAATTCATCAGGATAATATCTAACCATAAATATTATATACATGGCATGTACTTTAAAATATGGCCAACCCTACAATGATGAAGAACTGCCATAAAGATTCTACTCCCCCACCACAAACACTATCCTCTACAGCAGGACATTTCATAACTTGCATCACATGCATAAGTATATCACCTCCTATCCTTGACTTGCTTTGATGTGCATACAGGCTGCAGCCTGTCAGTTCAAATTCTTGCAAGCTATCTTCAAACATGTTTTTATGCACCCATGCCTCAATTATCATACCAAACCTAGCTTTTCAGACAACATATAAGCATGAAGCATTCTAATTGTCTGTTTATTACTTCTGACATTTACATAAAACATCATAAGATATTTTTTCCTTACATTGAAAGCTGCATTTTCTGAGCTTCATTCCCATATGACCTTCCTAGTTGCCCTGCACTGAGCAGCCTGTTGCTCTCTAGCAGGTTGTTCAGTGCAGCTATCTATCATGCTGTTATCTCCTCCTACCCGCTACTCAGTAGCTCCACTCTCTTTATGCTCAGATGGAGCCCATCTAGTGCATGCAGGTCTGTCCTCATCAAAAAGTTGTCCCACAGACCCAAATATCTATTCTCATACTCTATACTAGGCTTGGCCACTCTTATTTATTCCTATGGCCCTTAGATACCACCCATGCATTACTTGCACCTACCCTTGAGGGGATGGCTGTAAGCACTCCTCCACACACTTTCCACTAACCTACCCAGTTTTATTTAGTTTGAAAGCTTTGTAAAAGACCCTGAAGCAAAGTTTTATCTATTATTTTAGGTGAATACCTATCATTCCTATTTTCTACCAATTAGTCTAAACATGTTCAGGCCACGAGGTTAATTTCACCAGGGTAATTGCAGGGTAATTTCAGCTACAAACCCTGGATTCAGCAGATACTTCCAAAGCTTTGGTTAATCATCATCAGCTTTATCCTACAGCCTTAAATATACTACCTTGGTTGGGATGCATTTCATGGCTGGAACATTAATCCATCTTTAAGCTACTTTTTGACACTTTGGCATGAATACATGAATATTTCAGGCTGAATAAGAGCCACAAGGGCCATCTGGGTTAAGCCTATAATGGAAAGATGCAGTGGAAAGAGATTGAAAAGGGGCTGAAATCCCATAATCAATGTTATATCCTGAATTCTGGATAAAATGTTGATCTCATCGTGTTACTATGGTCAATCGCTTCAGTATCATGTACCCAAAGGCCAATACTGAATGAACTCCATTATACAATTGTTACTGGCATAATTCTAACTGTAAAGTATGATATCAAACATGAGATGTCAGAGGCATACACATTAACCACAGAATCCATCCTAAAGGGAAGATTAGTTATCTGCCATGTACGTCAGGTGGAGGAAATTAATTTAATGAGATTACCTGCCACCCATGCATACACTATTGATTGTACCACTGGGTTATCTGTTTCATTCACAGCCATGTGACTCTGATGAATACTCTAAAAACGAAGACAGTTCCTAGAAATAAGAGGTGAGATAACAATGAAGCACGCCGTCCTGCTCATTCAGTCTGCGTATTTGTTCCTGATCGTTGTCGCCTCGGCAAGAAACGATGAATCCTCCGAACTGAACTTGAACGCGGGAAACTCCGGCGCTTCGTACGGTGTGCCCATTGTGCCCGAATCCGGCGACTGGTTCACCGCCAAGACGACCAAGAACCTCCCGCTCGACCAGACCGTATCGGGCCGGCTCAACTCGCGCGAGATCCACATATACGCGGCCCAGTACACGTCGGCCGGCGGCGGCACGATGCGGCTGGAGGCGCGCGCCCACGGCCAGCCGGTGCCGTCAGCGGCCGCGCCTATCACGGTCAGTGTCAAGAACGGCCGCGGTGGCTACACGTTCACGCTGCCGCTGCCGACGGCCGGCGCCGGTCGGCGTGGCGAGTCGGTCGGAGCGGGCGCGCTGAGCGTGTCTCGCATCATGTGTCCGGCCGACTCGGCCCGCGACGCCACGTTCGTGACGCTCGGCGTTGGCGGCGGTGGCGGCGACGCCGTCGACTACA